>JAHLJS010000310.1:0-250000 GCA_038502445.1 Eremochloa ophiuroides
CATCAGAAAGAGAACTGTACACATGGAACATTATTTAGCTTTCCATCAGATGCCAATTGCTTTGTCTATAGCCGACATGAACCTTGTATGTTGGTTAGGCAATTTTCTCAGCCTCAGCAAATGTCTGCCTCTTCTATGATCTCACCCCATATGAAAATGGTGGTATATGCTATATCCACTAGAGAAACAGATGTTCTAAAGCTACTTTTGGACACTCCAATTCACACCCTCATACTAAGAGTGCTAATTGGGACATTTTGTCTTGGATTTCTCCCAAATTAGCAGTGTTATCTTGGATTCATCCCAAAGTAACAATGTTTCATAGAAGTCAATGAAGAAAATTCTTCAACCAAGAGTTAACTTCTAAGAATTCTTGAATGATTGGAAAGTTGACCTACCCATAATGATCCCTCTTGCATTTGCATCCAAGTAAATGGGAGTACATGATCTCTCGGACTAACAACTGAACCAACCTTTATCGTCCGCACTTTATTGTGGGCCATGAGGTGATCACTCCTGCCTACCAGTGTTATGGAATTTTTACGTAGCCTTAGCCTGTACTAGCACCACCTTGAATGGGTTACATTCTTTTCTGCCCCGGAAAGCTCTTACGTTCCGAATCTCGGGACGAGATTCTTTTAAGGGGGGAAGGCTGTAACACCCCAGGTGTTAGTCATGAGCTAACCAGCGAGTGTGGACCTAATCAAGTTATTTCAATCAATGATCCTAATCACTATTTCATATTCATCTCCATCTACCTTGATCATTGGAGAAGTTGCATGAAGATTTAAATTGAGAATTCACATGGAATGACAAGTTATTCACTTAATTGGATTTATGGATTAAGTGAAGATGAGCATGCAAAGTCAACCAAACCTTGCAACCTTGCCCAAACAACTCTACTTGAACTCTACAACTAAAGTCATGAAGGACTCATGTTGAGCAAATGCCAAGAAAATACCTTTATTGGCCTAAACATCTACTTTGAGCTCTCTAATTACATTAGTTTGACCAAAGTGGAAATATTATTTTGGAGCAAGATATGAAGTTTGACCCAAAATAAAAGTTACAGATATTTTGGAGTAAAACAAATGTTATTTAGGGACCAAGTCATGATTCAACCTCTAAGTGCCCCAAAAAGTGGACACAAGACAGAAGAAAAATCTGATTACAGGACTTGATTAAATTCAAAGTCTGAAAATGGTGTTGATTTCATGGCCTTTCCATGTTCTCCAAATTTCGTTAGGCAACTTGAGTTGGACCAAATATAAAAGTTGTCACAAACTCTTTGGAGCACAACATATTCAAATTTGAGGTCAATCCGACTTCGTTTGACAAGAGTTGCCACTCGATCTTTGATCGTAATTAACCTGTTGACAGCAGCCACTTCGGGGTTAATTATCTCCTAATCCGTTGGTCAGCTGATGGAACACTCTTAATACAGATTGTAGATCATAATGTGGGAAACAACTTTGATTAAGGGGCCTCTGATCGAATCTCGCTGGAATATGCCGTTTCAGAGCACCCAAAGTCGACAGAGTTGCGCCCGCCACCTGTTCATGTTTTTGCTGCAAAGAAGAACACGTGGCAGCGCTGCTCTGGAGCTCCTGCTCCATTGCCGGCCACCACCACCTTCCCCTTCCGCGCCCCAGCTCAAAATGGAGAGCACCAGGGAGCCCTGTGCTCATTCCTACTCCTCTCTCTCGCCCTCCTTGCTCCCCTCCGCTTTCACCCCGGCGAGCAGAGCGCCGCCATGGCCTCCTCGCTGGAGCTCTCTCCGTCATGGCCGGCCGCTGCATGTGCTGCTGCCGTGGTTGGCTGCTGCTGGCCCTGCGCGGAGCTGCTGCTGCCTCTGCGCCGCCGCGCGCCATCACCACGGCCAAGCCGGCCGGTCAGGCCGCCCTCTCGGCTGGCCAAGCGGAGCACCGACCATCTTCCTCTCCGTTGCCTGTGCGAGCGGACAGAGGAAGAAGAAGAGCACGCATCCTCTCTGTGTAACCCTTGGGTGTATGACAGGCGGGCCCCATTCAAGTAAAATGGGGATCAAATCTTCGGATTTCGTATTTTCTTTAGAAATTTATATCTCCAGTTTGGTAGCTCCAAAAATTGTGAAACTTATTTTGTTAGATTCGTGGTGAAGTGCTCTGCATGTTAGATCCATAAAATATGCTATGTTATTTACATTTATGTGCTGTAGAAATTGATTAGGAAAAGTGGTTTAAGAAATATATTAACTTACTTTTGGCCATATTTTGAGAAATATATGTCCAAAAATCATGATTCTAATTTTGTTAGGCTTCTAATGACATGCACTAGCTCATAAAAATATAAAACATATATGTTGTTTACTGTTTTATTGGTGTTTCACATTAATCTTTTTAAATAGGAAATAAATGGTTGAATTGCTTGTTATTTTTGTATCTGAAGTTATATTGCTCTAAATGGCATGAAAATTTAATTGTAAACTCTCTGTATGATGTGTAATGCATGGTTAAAATTTCATGATTTATGGTGCATGTATGACTGAGTTGTTGATTTATCTTCTTTGGTGCATATTAAGTAGATTTAAATACATTATAAATAATATATTGTGGTAAAAATGGAAAATGGTGTTCCACTACCTTTGTATGATATTGTACTAACCTGACAAAACATAATATGGCCATGTTGTTGCAGAAAGTATTGAGTTTCACATTTATCTTACTCTCCAATGAATTGTTGCATTATAAATTTGTTTATTTTGTGGTAATTAAATTATAACACCTGAGCATGTGAAATTCGTACCTTGGTCATGATTTGTAATCACCTAGCTCTCATAAAAGTTTGGGACTCATTTGAGATGTTTACCATATAACTTAAATAATTAAATAATGGGTTTTTATGTAATAATAAGTGAATAATTAAAGACAAATGAATGCCTATATGTTTCTTGTGATTCCTTAACATGCTTTGGTCTGAGATGAGTCTTGTATGACCATGTAATCATGTTTGGAGCTATCTAAATAGCTCATTCCTATGTGTGCTTAAGTGATAAATAAGGGAAAACATGTTTTGCTTATATGCTGAAAATGGCTGCAGGCATAGTCCCTGTTGTTATGATGATTTACCTAGGAAAATGATGTTGCATGAGAATGTGTTCTATACAAAAGTTGTAGCTAACTTCATTGTATAGCTTGTCCTAAAGTTTCATGGTCATAGGCCTGATAGTTTAGGAGTTATGGCTTTTGGAAGTCCGCTATCAGGTTTTGCCAATTTTCTGTCTAGATCTGATTGATTGCATTATTTGACTGAGTTATGATTTGAATCACTTCTTGGTGATAATAGATCAGTTGTAGTATATTTCTATGTATTTCCAAATTGTCTATGATCATCCCTTTTGGTGGTCTAAATCTCTAGTTATGATTATTTGAGTTGGGAGGACAGAACATGTCTAAATCTGGACAGAGCTGTCTTCTTTGTGTTGTTTGACCTTTATATGAATTAAATCATCTGAAGAGGATAATACCAAAGTTGTATACAATTTCAATAGCTTTCCAGAGAGGCTTAGATCACCCTGGTTGGATGTATATAGCCTGAGTTATGGTTAAATCTTATGCTTGTTGTCCTGTTGCCCATAAACTGCATGTGTGAGATTATGATTGCTTTGACTTTGCTTTGCTTGGCGTGATTGTTAGCTTATGTTCCAGTGATGGTAGATTAACATGCCTTGTATTACTTCCTTTTATTCATACATGTGCATTGTGCATCTCATTCAGGTACGATAGATGAACACGTGGAGTGAAGGACATGATGATGGAACTAACCACAAGACGGTGTGGTGGACTAATCACGAAGGTGGAAGGGCTAATCGAGTGCTTGGATGGGAAATGCTCGTCGAACAAGTGTCATCTAACAAACACTAACTTAGTGCTGAACCCCAGGCAAGCCCCGGAGCATCCCTAAGCCTCCACCTATCTCTTTTTATAAATGCACCGGTCTTTATCAAATCGTATGTTTGTGCATTTAAGTATAGGAGTTGGTTTGAAACCGTTGCTGCATATCTACCTTGTCTACTATATATGTGAACCTGATACTATTACTAGACAGGTGACCGATCTTATGCTTAGCCCTGCTTAGACCGGTAGAAGTCGGGTGATTTCCTGTCATCCGCGAGAAAGTCGGGTGATTTCCTGTCATCCGCGAGTGTAGGTGGTGACTGACGAGATCCACATGGTTGGCTATATGTGTCACCATGCCACAATGAAATAATGAGAGAATCAAGGCTAGGTAGCGGGGAGCTGCATGACATGGGTCATGTTGACTTCGGTGCTGCTTGCGGCCGACTAGGACTGAGGCCACCAGACATCAGTTGAGATTGAAAGACGTCATCACATAGCTGGCCAGATAAGTCGTTCTGACCGCGAAGCCGAGTATTTCTTTCTGAGCCGGGAATTGGGCGTGATAAGGCAGACATATTCTGGAGGTAGGAAGGATGTGCGGAGACACCATCTTACCAAGGGCAGGTCAGGGACCTGATGCATCCTGGAAGTGGGTTTGTCTCTGAGAATATGGACCCCTCCAAGCCCGCGATACATATTATGTCTCAGAAAGATTTAACGGTGGCCCAAGAAGCCAGTGGCTCGGCTGACAGGGTTTGTGATTGGCATATTTGCCAGCTGGTACAATCGATTCGAATCGCCATCTCTCCTGGTTAGTGAGAAAATGAACTGATCTTCTGGTGAGGTAGAGGTTAACAACTTGAACGTGACTATTGGTGAGATGAGGTTGATATCTGTGGATATCGGAAATCATATGGTTTTATTGATTGCTATAATATCAAGTGATTGTTTAGTATAGCTGCAAACCTTAGCTTAATAGCTTAACTGAAATCGAAGCTGAATCACATCTAAAACTTATAAGTTGAGGAATTATTGTAGTAATGCTTTTTCTGCAAAAATGATGCTATCTCCTGAACTCCACCAAATAAGCCTTGCATATCCTTGAGAGTCTTTTTATTTACTTCCTGTCGGGTAAGTCTAGCTGAGTACAATTGAGTACTCAGGGTTTTATTCCCAATGTTGCAGGAGGAATGCTTGGTTGACTAAAGAGTTACTTCTATCCTTCGGGAGAGGAAGACTAGACCTTGGGCAAGGTCATGTTATCTGTCTCATCTATGTTGCTATGACTGGTCGGTACTTGGCACTGTATTATGAAATTAAGCTTATGTAAAATGATTTCGTTTCCACTATTGAACTTTTATGTAAAAGTTTATCTTGTACTCTGATGTATTCGAAATATGTGCGAATCTATGTATCATGTGTATGTGTACTGCTGAGTTTCTGCGATCCTTGGGGTATGTACTGTGTAAAAGTTTGAAATCCTTCGAGATTTCACGGACTACCGGGTTTATATTGGCTCAAGTGTGGCTTGATAGCTCGGAAAACAGCTGTCGCTGTACTTGTGCTCGTATAAATTGGTCGGTTCTGTTACACGATTTACCCGAGCCTCCCCGGGAGAGCTCAGGAGAGCAGCACCCTTGGCGCCCAAATCTCCGATTCGCCCGAGCCTCCCCGGGAGAGCTCGGGAGAGCGGCACCATCGGCGTCCAAATCTCCGATTCGCCCGAGCCTCCCCGGGAGAGCTCGGGAGAGCGGCACCCTCGGCGCCTAGATCTCCGATTCGCCCGAGCCTCCCCGGGAGAGTTCGGGAGAGCGGCACCCTCGGCGCCCAAATCTCCAATTCGCCCGAGCCTCCCCGGGAGAGCTCGGGAGAGCGGCATCCCCGGCGCCCATTCTCCGATTCGCCCGAGCCTCCCCAGGAGAGCTCGGGAGAGCGGCATCCCCGGCGCCCATTCTCCGATTCGCCCGAGCTTCTCCATCCCTCTCGAGCACAATCTCACAAAGGCATCCAAGGCACCGGTGATGTCAGCAGAGCAATCTTGGACCACAAGAGACCTCCCTGACCACTTTACAGGCACTATCCCTTCAGGCGAGATTCTCGACGCAACTATGCTTCGCACGCCCCTGACGGCCATACCATCTGTCAGGATTTCCCTGGCAGAGGATTTGATAGGCCCACTACGGCCGTCCTCTCCACGGTATGGTCTACGGTGCGCCGCCCCGTTTTTCGCCGGGGTCTATCAACTCCGACTGTGACAGTCCGAGCGCCTGACGACGGGCTACGCAAGAACGGGAAAGGTGCCTACTGCACTGTCCACTCGAAAGGACTGAGCAAGCCTTCCATCTGGGCCCACCTAACCCTCGGGAAGTACTGTTCAAAGGCCGGAAATATGACCAGGGGAGATATTCCCTGCTCCATCCCATCACGCCTTCAGGAGTCCCGAGCCTCGGGAGACAACGCCCCGAGGTGACTCACCCTCTTGTCACATCGTGCGGAAGGATAGCCGATAGGTGTGACCCTACGGCATGCCAGTAATCCGACGACTGTTGCCGCCTTGGAACTCACCAAGATCGTGCAAACCACTAGGGCCATACCCCTGAGACGCGGAGAAAAGACTGTAGCTGACTATAGTCAAACGGGGAACAGCAACTCGTCGCTGTAACATGCGTAGCATTGTAAGCGCTGCCCTTGCCTTTCCCTTGCGTCTATAAAAGGCAGAGCAGAGGCCAGCTTTAGAGGGGACCCAGAAGTCCTAAGTTCTCACTCACACATACACACCAACAGCAAACGACTTGCATACACTTGGACACTCACAAGAGACCTGGGAGCACTTCCGTCTCTCGCCTAGCTTGTAACCCCCTACTACAAGCACCCCGGTGCAAGGCAACACGACTCTCCTCTCCACTGGACGTAGGGCTTGCTTGGCCTGAACCAGTATAATCCCTGTGTTCCCCCTTGCACACCATCCGTAGCCTCAACCGCAAAACACATATTTACTAGCCGTTGTTAGCCCCGCTAAAACTAGCACTGACAACCTCTTGCTTAACAACTTCCATCATCACATTTTGAAGCCTACGTTGGAGCTCTCTAGAAGGTGTAATTTCTGGGTTGATTGGAATACGATGGGTGCATAAAACAGGACTAATCCCTTTAAGGTCTTGGAGTGAATAACCAAAAGCAGCACGATGTTTTCTAAGACAGTTATTAATCTAAAAGACTCTTCATCAGAAAGTTTATCACTAATAATCACAGGAGAATTTTGATCATTATTCGGAAAAACATACTTAAGACCAGAAGGTAGTTGCTTAAGCTCAATAGAAGGCTTAGGTGGCTCTAGTAATTCATCCAGAGGCTCAAGATCAATGAGATCCACCTCCTCTTCATTACTGAAGAACTGAGTATCATCCTCTAAATTAGGTTCAATAAATTCCTCAAATGACACAGCCTTAACTTTTTCTTTCGGATCTAACTCAGGAGGTGGCTCTGCCTTAGCTTTTAATGAATGAGTTATAGGCACTGAGAGATTAAATCCCTTCCCAAGTTTAATATCTAAATTGCCCTGTACAACCTTTTCGCAAAAGCTTTCCTATTGGTAACCCAATCATTACATCAAAATCCCAAACATCGAAGATATAGAAATTCAGTAAAATTTAGAATTCATTAATCACAATAGGAAGAGAACATAAAACGCCTGAACTAGGAATAATATGTCCTGAACGATTTTTCAATAATTTATTTGTAGGAATTAATGGCATATCTTTCAAGAATTTTTCAGCAAATGTAAGAGACATGATATTGACACCTACTATTGGATTATAAAAGGCATCAAAAGGATATGCATCAATTTGACATTTAATAGTAATGGCAGGAGAATTTAAACGACTTATATCATTTGAAAGCTCAGATTCTATCAACCACTCATTGCTCATAACAAAAGTCAATTCTCTAGTTATCTCTCTAAGAAATTTTAAATCAGCAGGATATGAAACATTAAAACTTTTAAAATTCAGAGATTCTTGTGGTTTCATAATTTTATGATAGCGTGAGGTGTTTCCATAATCATCAAAAAGTTCATCCTCAAATTCGAGCATAAAATCAGAAATAGGAATTATTTCCTTCTCATTAGATAGTTCAGGTAAAGGTTGAGATGAATCAGACAAAAGTTTAAAATCGAATGACAAAAATTCATCTTCTAACAATTTTTCTTTTTCTTCAGGAAGATCAATTAAGATATTAGTAAGAATAGTTTTAACATGTGAAGCAGTAATATGCATAAATGCTCCTCCTGTGGCCAAATTAAGGTATTCTTTATTTTTATCATCAAGGCCTAAAAAGAAATGTTGCAAAAGCATAGGTTCTGGCAAAGCAAGATTAGGTCCAGAATTTATAAATCCATCAAAGCGTTCACAAGCCTTGCCTAATGATTCGTTATCTAATTGTTTAAATCCAATAATTTCAAAACGAAGTTTAGCGACCTTTTCAATAGGGAAAAATTTAAGACAAAAATTAGCACGCAATACTTCCCAATCTCCTTGGCTACTCCCAACATGGCGATTATACCATTTCTTTGCTTTTCCCGTTAACAAAAATGGAAAGAGTTTCCTATCTTAAAGTTTCATCTGCCATGCCCTTAATGTGCAAACATGAGCATGTTTGCTCAAAATCAGCTAAATGGGAATAGGGGTTTCGCTAGAACTATCAGAAAAAGTTTGATCCTGAACTAACTTAATTAATCTCGAGCGTAACTCATAGCCAGATGATGTGATGGGTAAATATGATTCTTTTGACTGGAGATACGATCCCGATGGTGCTCCATATTGATATAGAAGTTGGGACATGAGTTCCATACTTTAAAAGGTAAAAGATAAAAGATAAAAGTATAACACAAGATTAAGATAGACTAAGCCAAAATCAGCAAACTGTTCCCCGGCAACGGCGCTAGAAATGCTTGTTGGTATAAATTAACTGCACTCTATTAAAGATTATTATTATCAAGGTATCCGCAAGCGCACAGATAAAACACCGATATAGCACCTCACCAGACAATCCCGGTTTTAATATCGAACCCAAAGGAACAGTAAGTGATACTGACTAAGTCTATTGGCTCTTAACCTGATAACACAATCAATCCAAAGAATATCAAGAATGAGGAGATAACAAATGATTATCTAGATCCGACAACCGGTAAACTTTGAATAATATCGTTCTAATCGGGCAGTGAAATAAATAAGAGCGAAAATCAGAGTTCCCTCCTACCAAACACTTATACACCTATCGATCCTATCAATGGGAAGTGGACTACAGAGGACTCAACGCAGCTGTCACCTATGCGATCTACTACTATCCGGCCAATCAGGGGACATTCACAAGTAATTATAGCCCAGACACCACGTCAAAACTACAAACTACTACTTCAACCAAGGAGTTACCAAGATCAAAGCACTCAAATAGAGTTATAAACTTAAGAACGAATAAGAACAAATGCTTACATGAATCAGGATGTTGAATACAAAAGTACCTCAGAACGCAACTTCGGACGAGGGAGCTGAATCCAGACGAACACAGCTACGAAGAAGCTCCAACAGGCTGGGACTCCACCGAATCTCTACTCATCTACTCTATCTATCTAATCTCTCTCTTGATTGCTAGCCTAGATCTAGTGGATATCCATCTAACGCTTCAGAGTCTTCATCTCTTGATCTGGTTCTCCTCCAAGAGGGTCTAGCCCTCTGTTTATAGGCCGGTGGGATGCACGTGCGCCGTTAGATCAAACCGATTTAACCAAGGGCCCAGATGACTCCTAATAGGCGGTGGTAGAAAACTCCAGAAGGCGGCGGGGAGGAAACCCTAGGGGGCGCCGCCCGGCCCCCCTTAGGGTCAGTCGGCCACACCTAGCCAGGTGTGGGTCCCTTGCTTGCTTCGGGTGTGTTCTACACTCTTCCAGGGTATTCGTGATGATGTTTCCTTCGCGTGCAAGTTTCGTGGTAATTATGCTCTTTAATCCTTCTTTTAAGCTTTTCTGGAAAATCCCCTGGGAAATAGACAATTCACCAAAACTCATGAAATCTATCAATAATAACCCTATTCTACTGGATATTCATGTTCAATGCAGGGATAATTGATAATAAAATTTGGACCATAACAAGTGTCAACACCGTCGAAACAACAAAATCGATCATACTTGAGACCATATAAACCTGGTAGTATGTGAAATCTCGAAGGATTTGAAACCAAATGGTAACACAACCAAGATCGTACATCGTTCAATAACATCCATTCATATTACATAGATTCACAAATACGAAGTTCGCACAAGAGTTCTGTTGACACTTCTTAGCGTAACTACCAGAGACAGGGTGTTAGCCTATCTCTGATAACGGCGCCAGAAGTGCCTGGGGGTATTTCTTCTGTCTATTGGATAATTCCGTAAGCGCACAGAATATACCGGTGTAGCACTTCACCCAGGAGTATTCCAAGGTATCGTTATTTATTTTATCCCAAGGGAAAGCGATTGCTAGAAATATTAATAGAAGGAGATCCTTAAATCTATTTGAACTTAGCTCAACTAGTGCAGAGAGGGTAATCGAAGTATGATAGGAAGGTGATGATTCAAAGATAACAAATGAAATACTAAAAGATAACTATTGTAGAGCAGCTAGATGGGAGGACAACGAGTGAGAAAGGTTCCTGTGATTCAAACTTTACTCCTGTGATCTATCCTATTAAATGGACGAAGTATACTAAGACTGCTACCTTACTTCCGGTGTGTAGGGGGTAGTGCGAGACAATAGAGGATATAACCCCTACTCGAAGCGCCTACAGTCTTATGGGAGCCTACCTTTTAAGAACTTGCCTAAAACACGTGGAGGGATACTAAGACTAGATAGGGCTGTCACCACCTGCTAGCACCCACAAACAATCCGTGCGACAAGCGGCATTCAAAGGCAAGATCTAGTCTAAGCACCACGCTTACACTAAGCCTTACTACTCTAGCAGTGATCAAGGCAACTAGAGCACCCTATGACAGGCGATGAACTACACACGTGAGCTGGTTACAGGATCACAATCTAATGCAAACCGACCAAGTAATATGATAACTCACAACAATACTATTAAAGTAATGCACTAAGTAAAGACTCAGTAGAGTAAAGCAAGAATAATATATTAAAGTAGATAAGTCTTACAGAAAGAGAAAGATACAAGAGCTATACCAGACACTAGCAGACGACTCCGGAGACCCCAAGCGCAGCTTGACTCAACTCTAACTCCCACACTGGGCTACAACTTCTACTAAAGGTGGAACTACACTACTCTTCACTTGTATCTTGAATGAATCATGTCTTGAGAGGGTGGATGCAGCCTTCTATTTATAGGGGGAGATGGAGGGGTGTCACGTCAGCGATCCGTGTGCCTTTCCACCTTGGCCCTTGGATAAACCGTCATTGAAACCGACTTGAATGGATGGCAGTGGCAAAACCATCACGTGGGAAGCATGCAGGAAGGCGGTGGAGCACGTCGGTGGCCTAGGCCAACCATGGGTGGTTCGGCCGAACCACCTATGGCAAGGTGGGCACACCACCAGTGTCCCCATCTGTCATAGAGTATGGCTGTGTACTTGGTTTCGTCTTGATTCTTTCGGTTCATGCCTTGATCCATGTGCTTTAATCTTCCACCAGTTGATTGAAAACACAGCTTTGATCCGAAGGTGGAATTGAGCTGGCATAGAAAGTCACACGGATCATGCCATGTCAGCAGAGCCCTAGGTGGGCCCCACAAGTGGTTCGGCCGAACCACCTTTGGGCCCTCCAGGTGCTCCAATCTCTTCTATTTGCTTCCTTGTGTCATTTGTTGAAGTGTCATGACTTGGTTTCCAAATTTGTGGTTTGGCCGAACCATGATATTGGGCTCCAAGTGTTAATTTCTGCTGTGTTTCATTTTCCCTGCATTCACAAGCTTAAGAGTACAAGTGGAACTAGTTATTGATAAAAATATGTTCATGTTATGTTGATCTTCCTTGAATCCGAGGCTTGTTGACGGTGTTGGAGTGTGGATTTTTATGATATATCCATCGTCAACAAGATCCCCCAAGCCTAACCTTTGCTCGTCCCGAAGCAAATAATTAAACTTAGCCTCGGTGGGATCAGGAGTTGCTACAATGTTCATTGTTTCAATAATACCATGTGCACAACAAAATACTTCCCTTGTGCATGGAAAAATTGGCTATGAAAATTCACCCATTTTACCTTAGTCCTTTATGGGGCTAATGACTTTTCCTTTGTCTTAGGTGGTTGAGAGACAGAACAGTTTAACTTGAGCACTACTTTTCTCATTCTCTGCAAGCTTCATACTGGAGGTTTTAGCAATGTTTTGCAAAAGAAAACTTAATGTTCCTCATATGGCTCTCTCATGTCGCTCAAATGGTATATGATTCCTTACCAAGGTACTAAAGTAAAGGTTGCCTTCTCTTTATCATCCTACTTCTAAAAATGGCTTATGTGGAGCTTAAGATAGGAATGAAAGGGTATAGCATACTTACTTTGCATATATTGTAGAGTCAAAGCTTGGATCCAAAGAGAGAAGTGTCATGCCCTTAGATCAAGATGTGCAAGTGTGTGGAAAATATGAACTATAATGCTCCTCTATTTGGAATTGTATCTTTCTAATGAATTTTTAGAGACATGGCTATCATTTTTTTCTTTCTTTATTCATGAGCCTAGACTTGCTCATATATTTTTCTTTTCTTTTCTATGGACTCTCTTGTGTCCATCTTTCTTTCTTTTTATTTTGCATAGCCTTTCGTCTCTTCAACCATAATAACTAAGAGAGATATTTTATGACTTTAAAACATGGAGCATTTATTTAGTGGAAACTGAAAGGCATGTGGTTGCGTACTTCCAGTGTAGAAGCAGCATATATGTATGTGGTATGCACGTGATCTTGATCTTGGGGGCATGATAAGACTCTCAATACGGGTCAACAAGACTTGACAACACTCAATACAAAGCAAATAGCTTGTGTGGAAGGTTTTAAACATATGTAGCATATATGGCTGTGGTAGGAATTTTATCACCATTGAGGAACAATAAGGTTTTGATTGTTTAAGAAAAAAATCTCTAGTAATCATGCATGCTTAGAATAATATTATAGTAGCTTTTGTTTTACCATATCGTATCTCACAACAACTTAGACTTAGTTCTAGCACTTAGCATCCATAAAGTTTAAAGGTTCATGATGATTTTAAATAGGCCAACTAATCCATACGCAAAGAAATACTAAGTTGTAAACTAGACATTAAAGAAATATTAACAGAGAAACTATTCATCATTTCCAATGAGAAAGATTGACATACATGAACAGAAAATATTTTTGGTGTTTTTAGTTTATTTTATTTAAATGCATTAAATTAAAAACAATATAAAATACTGAGATAGAATACTTACCTTGGTGGAGGAGAGAATTTCCCCCAAGCTTGCACTTTTGCAGTTATCTCACTAAGGTGGACATGGCGGATATGGTGGTGGATAGTGAGGAGGATATTGTGGTGGATATGGTCGCGGGAACTGCTGTGGGTGCTGTGGGATATATGGAGGTAGAGGTATGTTGTGATGTGCATAGAGGGCAGCCCACTGTCTGCCAGTCTGCTCCTGAAAGTTTTGGAGCTGCTGCTGGGTTTGTGCAGTGATGTTGTGAATGGCCTCATGGCTAGCTCGCAGCACACCAAACTGATGTGTTAGCAACTCCATGTCATGTCGATGGCTTCGTGTCCCTGTATCCTGCATAGATGAGTAAGAAAATCTGGCACTTTGTGCCCCTGACCGACGCCCTCCTCTAGAGCTGGAGGCTTGCATGGCATTTGAGCTGCGTCCATAGGTGCTATCGTCTTCTTCGGATGATTCATTATGCTGTGCAGCACGGGTAGCAGGACCTAAAAAACTCCAACGGTCGCCTACTCCTGCAATGTTAGGCACTAAAGGATAGCCCCCATATAGTTTTAATTCTGGGCATGGCAAAGTGAGTCTTGCATCACTATTATGAAATTTAAATTCTATTGTTCCTTGGGGACCACCGGCAATAATATGAGCCTTAATGAAATATTCTTCACCCAGAATGGTTCTATGTGTAGGTATGTAATAATTAAATCCATTTAGCAGTTCAAGGTAGCTACACAATTTTGTGATGATGGATGTGAAATCAAATGATCCACTTCTTGATGGTGCAGAAATCCAATGCTCTATCATGGCTTTTACAGGTGATACTCGGATTTTATATACCATGGCATACATTATTCTTAAATCAATTTCTCTCACAGGTCTCACATCATCCCGGCGAAACAAAGTGATTCCTAGCCATCTATGCAAAAATCACAGTGTGGGGTTGCAAATGTGACTAGTGCGCCGGTTTCCCATTCTATTTTCCCCAGTTATGTCATGCGAAAATTCAAGTTTATTGAACCTACGAGTAGCAGATTCCAAATTTGAGGTGCAGTTCATGAAGCCTAGGCAAGCACTAAACTGGTCCCAAGTAAGATCATTGGCTTGATTAAACAGGCAAAAATAGATGTTGTCTCTAGTTGCTTTTACTGTGCACATAAATTCTAAAGTGAGACTCTTTGCTACCTTGGTACCCAGAAAAATCTCAGAATTCACCCCATCCTATTACACCAAAAACATCAAAGAACTTCTCATACATACCTGTGTGTTGGAGGAATCCTAAATCAATTACCTTGCTGTGTTCAAAGTTGCAGTTGCGGATGGAGTTGAGGACGAGAAGTTCTTGTGGAGTGACCCAAATGCCTGTTTCTTGGTCTTGTGTTCTAACAGGTTCTTCCTCTTCTTCGGATTCTTCATGATCATGAGGAGGTTGTTCAACATTTTCTATTGTTGTTGCTTGGCTTAGTTGCCTCAGACAAATATTCATTCTGTGACCCCGAGAGTCGTATCTCAGTGTCATGGGAGGATGATCGTCGCGATGAACTCCCGCTCAATGCTGAGCACTGCTTTCTTTGCTGTGGCCATGAATGGGTTCTTCATATTTGCACAAAACAAAGACACGAACCAAACTTTGGATGATGGGGGTTAGCTTAGTTTAATGGGCCTCTTACCGGATGATTACCTTACTTGGCTCCCTTGGGTGATGAACACTTGAACAAGGATGAGAGGAAAATATTTTTGGGTTCTCTTTTTGGAAACGAAAGAGCCTTGTTGGGAGGTGATAGAGATAGAGTGTCAGAGTGTTCTGCTGGTGGTTTCGTTGAAGAAATGTGCTCACAAGCCTGGCAGTTAAATGGAGAAGGAAGTGAGGGTGCAGGGGCACTTGGCCTGGTTTGGCCGACCCCTGCCCACCCTCCAAATGCATCAATGATTTGAGGAATCTTTGCCTTATTGAAAGGAACAAAAGTAGGAGTGATGGGGGTTCAATCTATGGGTCAGTCGAACCCCCATCACCTCCATTTTGGTGCCATGTGAAGCATGGTGTCGGCTAGAGGTTCACAGGTTGATGCCTTGCTCTTGTGGTCTATTATTGCCTGGTGAAACATCAACTTTTCTCTTCTTTGGATGCTTGCTCATGGAATCCTTTCCTAGAGTGAGTGGTGAATGGAACAAAGGGCCAAAGGAGGGGGCAAGACATGACCATGGCTGGTGGATGTTTGCTCAAGAGATGCTTCACGGGAAAATTCTTTCAAAAGGTGATTTGCTTAAGGGTTTAAGTAAGAATCTTTCCGATGATTAGCAAAAGGTATTATGATCAAGCTTTGCATGAGTGGAATTAAGGAGAGAGAGAATGGACTTTGTCATGACAAAATTTTGCTCTCGGCTCACTCATGGTTGTTGTGCACTTTTCTTGTCAGCCTTTTAATAAAGCAGAAGATGAGAAAAAGAATCTAGCTCCCAGAGTGCAAGTTGATAAATTTATGTCTTGCAGCTATTTATAGGGCAACTCACATAGGGTTTTGGTAGAGCAAATTAGCACTAAGACATGTGAGTGCACAGAGTAGTGACTGAGAAGGATCCAAGATTTTCATGCTAGTTCATTTAGATGATCAAAATTTACGTGCAATATTTTAAGGTGTTGTCGTGCATGAAACATAACAAGACATGGCAAGGATTGATTTGGACAAAAGATGGTAGGTGGGTGGCACCATGGTGGGGTTGGCCGACCCCCCATGGGCTCCACCTGGTGTCAACTTTGCTCAGGGGTGCAAGTATTTGATTATTTTAATGTTGAGCTTAATTAAAGTCGACAGAAACAGGGGTTGGAGATAAATGCTAAAATAAAGCAAGCAATTAAATGAAGTAAACTTTAATTAAGTGTTAGTGTCCTTACCTTGATGGAAGAGTTATTCCCTCAGGTCCTTGCAGTAGGATCTCCCTCTTGGGCTGGTGTAGGAGTTTTCTTTGGAGGCATCACTTTCATATTTGCTTGCTCTTTGCTCGTGGTTGTGATTTGGGTTTCTTTAGATCTCTCACAATAGCGAAAGCATGTATCTCCCTTAGAATGACCAATGAGCATTGCTCAACCTTCAGTCGGAATTTGAATGTCTCCAGGGTCCCATTGATGGTGAATTGAATTTCTCTAGCTCCAACATCAATATGTGCATTGGCGGTGTTGAGTAACGGTCTCCCCAAGATGAGTGGAGTCTTTTCATCCACTTCCATGTCCAGGACCATGAAGTCCACGGGGACAAAGAATCCGCGTATCTTGACGGGGATGTTTTCCGCTATCCTCACCAGATAACGGACTGATTGATCCGCCAGCTGCAAGCGTATTGATGTATGGGACAAGATAGTATGATTGAGTTTGTCGAACACTACCTTTGGCATGACGCTGACGCTTGCTCCCAAGTCGCATAGTGCATGTTCAAAGTATTGTGTCCCAATGGAGCAGTCAATGGTGGGACACCCAGGGTCCTTCTTCTTGGTTAGCAGTTGGTTCAATATAGCCGCGCTGCATTCCTCCGTCAATTTGACAATTTCCGTTGTGGGCAGTGAGCGTTTATTGTTGAGGATGTCTCTTAGGTACTTAGTGTAGGTTGGTACCTGCATTGCGTCAAGTAATGGAATATGCACATAAAGATGACGAATTACCTCGATGAATTTCCTGAATTGATCGTTGGTGGTTTGCTTCCTTGTTCTTGGGAAAGGTAACAACACATTGGTGTCATAATATTTGTGTGGGGCTGTCTTTCCTTGGAACTTGGTGCTGTCATCAGGTGCTGGCAATTCTTCTTCCTCATCATCTTCCTTGTCTTTTCTTGAAGCCTTCCCTGCCATGTTAGGATGTGGTGGATCGCGAGTGGACTTACCTCCCCTCGTGATCACCGCTTTGACATTTGAAGTATTGCAAGTACTTTTAAGAGATGAGGTAGTAGCAACAAGATGAGCTAATTGAGATTCTAGCATTTTATTAAAACTCATTTGTTCTTTAACAGAAGAAGCGAGAGCATCCATTTTACAATTTAATGTTTTCAAGTGTCTTGTCATTTTCTATCAACTTTTTATTCATGCTTACATTAATTTTAGCTTGATTCATAACAAGATCTTTTAATAATAATTGATTACCAAAATTTGCATTACCTTGAAACTTGGAGTTCGACGCCCATCTTCCTTGTTGAGGATATTTTAAATTGTTGTTGATGGCGTCTATCTTCTCAGGATTTAATTTGGAAATAGATACATTACATACCTAATTCCGTTGATGCTTGGAAGCATAATGTCGAATGGCCTCTTGGTCTTTCTTGAAGTTAGCATGTTCTTCCAACCTTCTCAAGAGGAGATCCATCTTCTCAGAGATTGCATCTACTTTATGGATGGTATGTGTATTCTTCTTCTTGGATTGGAGTCGATCTTCATTCCAACCTTGGTTTGTCACCATCTTTTCTATCAGATTCTTGGCTTGTGTGACATTGAGTGAAGTGAATGCTCCTCGAACAACAGCATCAAGGTGACTATGAGCTATTGGGGTTAGCCCATGGTAGAAACCTTGAATCAGGAGCCATTCTTGGATTCCATGGTGAGGACATTCCCGAATGTATTCCTGGAGACGTTCCCATGCTTCGGGAATTGTCTCATCCAATTGTTGTGTAAAGCCTGAGTTCTTTCCTCGAAGAGCGGTGGTTTTGCCCATCGGGAAGAACTTCTTGAGGAATGCATTGGCACAGCTTGTCCAATTGCCAATGTCTTCCAGATAAGCATAGAACCATTGTTTTGCCTTTCCAATCAAGGAGAACGGAAAAATGCGAAGACAGATGGCATCCACTTTGACTCCTTTTATGACAATGGTGCCACACAACTCCAGGAAATTCTGGAGATGCACATTTGCATCCTCATGGGGCTTTCCGCTGAATGGGTTGGCTTGCACCATATTGATAAGAGATGGCTTGAGCTCAAAAGTGGCATCCCCCAAGCTAAGTTGCGGACCGGTGGCGACATTGTCGGCCGATGGTGCAGAATGCTCAAAGATGGTCTTTTGCGCCATAGCTTCCTTAGGTGACAGTGCTGAGCCTCCTTCCTTGAGTGGTTCCAATACCAAATCGGACCTCCGATCGGAGACTGAACAGTGTCGAGAGCTCCTGGTGGATGTCTCTGAATTTTCTATTGCTGTGGCTTGAAACTGAAATCCACTCATGTATGCCTTGCTTCACGATAAAGAGAAGCAAAGGCAAGGGTAAGCCCTACTACAACTAATTGATACTAATTTGATAATAGGTTCCGGATTCGATCTTATTAAAATTTCTAGGCTATGCTGTCCTCGGCAATGGCGCCAGAAAAGCTTGTTGACACTTCTTAGCGCAACTACCAAAGACAAAGTGTTAGGCTATCTCTGATAACGGCGCCAGAAGTGCCTGGGGTATTTCTTATGTCTATTGGATAATTCTGCAAGCGCACAGAATATACTGCTGTAGCACTTCACCCGGGAGTATTCCAAGGTATCGTTATTTATTTTATCCCAAGGGAAAGCAATTGCTACAAATATTAATAGGGAGATCCTTAAATCTATCTCAACTTAGCTCAACTAGTGCAGAGGGGGTAATCGAAGTATGATAGGAAGGTGATGATTCAAAGATAACAAATGAAATACTAAAAGATAACTAGTGTAGTGCAGCTAGGTGGGAGGACAATGAGTGAGAAAGGTTCCTATGATTTAAACTTTACTCCTATGATCTATCCTATTAAATGGACAAAGTATACTAAGACTGCTACCTTACTACTGGTGTGTAGGGGGTAGAGTGAGACAATAGAGGATATAACCTCTACCCGAAGCGCCTACTCTCTTATGAGAGCCTACCTTTTAAGAACTTGCCTAAAACACATGGAGGGATACTAAGACTAGATAGGGCTGTCACCACCTGCTAGCACCCACAAACAATCCTTGCGACAAGCGGCATTCAAAGGCATGATCTATTCTAAGCACCACGCTTACACTAAGCCTTACTACTATAGCAGTGATCAAGGTAACTAGAGCACCCTATGACAGGTGATGAACTACACATGTGAGCTGGTTACAGGATCACAATCTATTGCAAACCAACCAAGTAATATGATAACTCACAACAATACTATTAAAGTAATGCACTAAGTAAAGACTCAGTAGAGTAAAGCAAGAATAATATATTAAAGTAGATAAGTCTTACAGAAAGAGAAAGATACAAGAGCTATACCAGACTCTCCAGCAGACGACTCCGGAGACCCGAGCGTAGCTCGACTCAACTCTAACTCCCACACTAGACTACAACTACTACTAAAGGTGGAACTACACTACTCTTCACTTGTATCTTGAATGAATCATGTCTTGAGTAGGCGGATGCAGCCTCTATTTATAGGGGGAGATGGAGGGGTGCTACGTCAGTGATCCGTGTGCCTTTCCACCTTGGCCCTTGGATAAACCGTCATTGAAACCGACTTGAATGGACGGCAGTGGCAAAACCATCACGTGGGAAGCATGCAGGAATGCGGTGGAGCACGTCAGTGGCCTGGGCCCACCATGGGTGGTTCGGCCGAACCACCTATGGCAAGGTGGACCCACCACCAGTGTCCCTATCTGTCATAGAGTATGGCTGTGTACTTGGTTTGTGTTGATTCTATGGGTTCACGCCTTGATCCATGTGCTTTAATCTTCCACCGTTGATTGAAAACACAGCTTTGATCCGAAGGTGGAATTGAGCTAGATAGAAAGTCACATGGATCGTGCCATGTTAGCAGAGCCCTGGTGGGCCCCACATGTGGTTCGGCCGAACCACCTTTGGGCCCTCCAGGTGCTCCAATCTCTTCTATTTGCTTCCTTGTGTCATCTGTTGAAGTGTCATGACTTGGTTCCCAAATTTGTGGTTCGGCCGAACCATGATATTGGGTTCCAAGTGTTCATTTCTGCTCTGTTTCATCTTCCCTGCATTCACAAGATTAAGAGTGCAAGTGGAACTAGTTATTGATAAAAATATGTTCATGTTATGTTGATCTTCCTTGAATCCGAGGCCTGTTGACGGTGTTTGAGTGTGGATTTTTATGGTATATCCACCGTCAACAAGTTCTTACACATAGAATTTAAACATGAATTTGTGGAAGCCAAATAGTTTTGAAACTAAATTCACTCACACCTACTGTTGCAATTACAGTGCCAAGTGCGGATCATTCATAAGCAAGATAGGTAGAGTAAGGATAACAGCTGCCAAGCTTCATTAGATATCCACAGGAAGATAGAGGCAACTCATGCCTTAGCCACAAAAGACACGTCACCTACAACAATTTGGGATAAACCTTGAGTACACGATTGTACTCCACAAGACTTACCCGTCTTACCAAATAAAAGACTCTCAAGGATTATGTCAGGCTATTTGGGTGGAGTTGGCTTGACTCATTTTGCATAAAAAGCTATTTTTTTATTTTAACTCCATGTGTCAATACTAGCAACTGCTTTTTTAGTAGTATTAATTCATTATTGCTACATTAGCACTTGTACTAGATCAAACACTTGATTATTTCTAAACAAGCAGTATAATAACCATAGCAGTTTGGCATTCCTTTCTTTCGTAACCATGTTCATTTTCAGATTAATCCATTTCTACCATGAGGGAAGATCAGTCCAGCTTCTCACTATCCAGGAGAGATGGCGATTCGAATCGATTGCAAACCAGCTGGCGACAAATGCCAACCACAAACCCACGACTTCCCTGTCGAGAAGCGTTAGGTCACTTTTGGTACTATTCGGGTCACATTTCGTGGGTTTGACCGGAGCCACAACCTCAGGAACCAACCGACTGCCAGGAAGCTCAGACCTGGCCTGGTCTGCCCTTGGACTCACTCTTCATGTTGCAGCACATCCTTCCTTCCTCCAGATTGTGCACTTAGCATGTCAACTCCCGGCCCGAATAGAGCTACTCGGCTTCGTGGTCGGAACGACTTATCCGGCCAGCTAAGTGATGGTGTCTTTCGATCTCGATTGAACTCCAATAGGGATCTGTTCCTAATGAACTTGGTGATGATTGGTACGCAACCAAGACCTCCATGTCTTGTTGTGTCCAATTCATCATCCCGCCCAACCTCAATTCACCACTCAACTCACATGGTTATTTCACGATAGCAAATATAGCCAACCGTGCTTCTCACCTTCTATATTGGTGACCGGTAATCACCATATCTACCTGGTTCTAAGCAAAGCTAAGCAGTAGAGACGATCCTGAACTTAATTAGGCAAGGATATAATTGTTCAAGGATATCATTAATGCATCAATGGTTTCAATTCAATTCCTATACTTAATGCAACAATCACTATACTCAAGTCAATTTATTTCGAAATCATAGGAATTAAGAATGCACCGGGGCTTGCCTGGGATTCAACACTATGTTAGTGTTTGTTAGATGATATCCGCTTCCATCCTTTCACTTGCCTATTCCTTCCATCTTTGGGATGAGTGCACCGATGCACCGTCTTGTGGATCGGACACATCATCATATCCTCATACGGTAAATCTAGCGTACCTAAATGAGATGCAAGATGCATGTGCATGAATATAAAAAATAGCAATAAGAGAAGCGTCACATAGAATTAATCAAGACAAGTCCAAGGTTCTCCAATACATAGCCACCTAAAGCTATCTAACTTAATTCACTCAAACATGACATATGTACATAACTACTAGCTCAAACATGATACATAATACAGTAAACTCAATCTAATATAGACATCTATCAATCAAGACAAACTAAACATAATTATCCAAACAAGAGTAAGCTACATAGTACTCAATTCTGCCCATGCAGTTTCTGGGCAGCGGCATAGTTACCACAGATTTCCATCATAACAGAAGCTATACTCATCCAAAAGACATGATACTAGATTCTATGGAAAGATATTGAAATTATCTAAACTCTTTTATAATCATCTTGAGATGATTCCATGCTTATTATAGTCAAATAATGCAAGGAAGGCAACTCTGTCCAGACTTGGACAGATTCAGCCCTTTTAATTCAAACATCTATAACTGGAAACACAGACATCCAACATAGGTGAAACTAGACTTTTTAGAAACTATAAGAAATTGCCCACAATTGTCTTTTTATCATCAATAGGTGATTCAAAGGTTAACAAGGTCAAATAAGCACAAGTGTGCAGCTCTGTCCAGATTTGGACAGATTCACACACTGAACTTTAAACAACTATAACTAGAGATCTAGACCACCAACAAGTATGACCATACACTTCATCTAAAGCCTAAATAAATATCTACAACTTTATTACTAAGCTTAAGATCTGATTTTAATGTTAACCATGTCAAATAGCACACAGAATGCTGTAACAATGTTCCCTTATCTAAAAAAAAAATTGCACATAGAATGCACCTCTGTCTAGGTTTGGACAGAATCTGTCTTTCCACTTTGGACCACTATAGTTTCAGTTTTAGACCTCCAAAAATAGTGATCCAAGACATTTTAGAAAGAATATAAAAAGTACTACAACTATTGTTTGATCACCAAAGTATGGTTCTACACTCAAATGGGCCAAACAGATCAATGTTTCAGATCTGTCCAAATCATAATCAAAAACAGATAGCAATCTTCTAAATTCTAAAACTCACAAACCATCAAACCTAAAATATTGAAATTTAAACACCAGATATATTATGAAGTTCCCTACAAATCCTTGATTATCATCCATTCATGATTCAAAACGTAACAAGGCCAAACAATACAAAGTTTTAGACCAACTCAGAATAGCAGCAAAGCAATACAAGGATTTTGTAATTTTTATAACTACTAAACTATCCATCCTAAAATCCTGAAACTTGGACCAGAGCTCAAACATCATACATAGGGACTAACATTAAAGTTTCATGCCATTTGGAGGGCTACCACTCTAGATATGAAAATAACAAGCAAACAAGCTCCATTTTTCTTATTAAACAAGGACAATGTGAAACTTCAGGAAAACAGCAAACAACCTATATGTTTTATAGTTTTATTAGCTAGGTCATGTTATTAAAGGTCTAACAAAATTGGAATCACAAATATTGGACTCCTAAAACTCCTTATATGAGTAAAAGCAAGTTAAAATACATTCCAAACCACTTTTTAAAAACTAATTTCCACAGCACAAGAACCTTAATAGCATAGCACACTTAATAGATCTATCATGCAGAGTATTTCATCAGAAATCTAACAAAACAATTCTCACTAATTTATGAGCTCCCAAACCCTAGATATGAATTTTCAAAGATCTACACAAAACCTGTGAATTTGGGGTGGTATTTTCTCACAGCGGGCCCCACATGTCATAGACACACAGAGAGAAACAGGAGGAGGTCGTCTTCTTTGCTGCTTCACGCAGAGGAGGAAGATGGTCGTCGGGCTCTGTTGGCCGGTTGGCTCCGGCAAGCGGCGCAAGGAGGGCCGGCCGTGGTCTGGCGGCTTCATCCACGGCATATCCAGCAGCTACGGGTGCGCAGAGGGGCTACGGTCACCAGCAGCAGCAAGCTGCAGCAGTGGCAGCTGCCCGCCGGCGACGGCGGGGAGGCACTCCGGTGACGCAGAGGACCAGGGAACCGGCGCCGGAGTTGGAGCAGGTGGCCTAGGACGTGTTGGTGGTTGATTTTTGTCTGGAAGGTGGCCTGAGGAGCGAGATGGCCGGGGGCCATGGAGCTCCACTTGCTGGCTCCCATGGCGACCAGTGCTCTAGCAGCATGGAGAGGGAGGGAGAAGGCGAGAGGAAGCGAAAGTGAAGAGGAGAGAGCTCTTGGGAGGCCGACGTCCACTCTGGAAGGCGCAGGGAGCAGGGACGTGCGTCAGTGGAGCAGCAGGAGAGGTGGCAATGGAGGGCGGCGCTCTGGCGCGTGGCAGCCGCGTTGGCATTTCGTCGAACAAGTAGTAGGCGACGTGTGAGCAAGTTGGGACACCATTTTGGGCCGGTTCTGGTCTGATTTGGGACATGGGCTAAGAAGCAAAATTGTTCTAGCTTCACGATAACGAGAAACACACACAGGGGTAAGCCCCTAACACTAATCGATAACTAAATTGATAGTAAACTCCGGATTCAATTTTTTTATTAATATTCCTAGACTGATGCTTTCCCCGGTAACGGCACCAGAAATGCTTGATGACACTTCTTAGCGCAACCACCAAAGACAGGGTGTTAGGCTATCTCTGATAACGGCGCCAAAAGTGCCTGGGGCATTTCTTATGTCTATTAGATAATTTCGCAAGCGCATAGAATATACCGCTGTAGCATTTCACCCGGGAGTATTTCAAGGTATCGTTATTTATTTTTATCCCAAGGGAAAGTGGTTTCTAGGAATAATTAATAAAAAGAGAGAGATCCTTAAGTCTATAGCAACTTAGTATCAACTAGTGATAGGGGGGTAAATTGATATGTAGAGAAAAAGGTAATGACACCAAGACACGACAAGGTTTTGAGATAACTAACGATAACTAGTAGAGTATAGTTAGGTGGGAGGACAACGAGTGATTATAAGACTCCTATGACACTTACTTTACTCTTGTGAACTTATCTTATCAAATAGATGAAGTATATCAAGACAGCTACCTTACTTCCGGTGTGTAGGGGATAGGCGAGACAGTAGGGGATATAACCTCTATCCGAAGCGGCTATTCTCTTATGGGAGCCTACCTTTTAAGAACTTGTCCTAAAACACGTGGAGGGATACTAAGACTAGATAGGGTTGTCACCACCTGCTAGTACCCACAAACAATCCGTGCGACAAGCGGCATTCAAAGGCAAGATCTAGTCTAAGCACCACGCTTACACTAAGCCTTACCACTCTACTTGCGTACCAACAACCGAAGTACCCTAAGACAGGCGATGAACTACAAACGTGAGCTGGTTACAGGATCACTATCCAATATAACTCAACTATAAGTTAAGACAAAACACAACAATACTATAAAGAATAGTAATGCACTAAGTAGAGACTTACTAAAGTAAAGTAAAGATAATTTATATTGATAAAGGTAAAGTCTTACAGCAGGAAAGGTACAAGAGCTATACCAGACTCTCCAACAGATGACTCCGGAGACTCCGAGCGTAACTCGACTCGACTCTAACTCTCACACTAGACTAATACTACTACTAAAGAGCAAAACTCTTGTGACTTGTGACTCTTGTGTATCTTGTGTGTCTTGTGTGTCTTGTGTGTCTTGGAGAGGAGTGGGCAGCCTCTATTTATAGGGGAGAGTGTGGGGGTGCCACGTCAGCGATCCGTGTGCTCCATGCCTCTCCACCCTTGGATGAACCGCCTCATTACCTCCTCAAGATGGACGGCAGAGGTGAATTCATCACGTGGACATCATGCTAGGAGGCGGTGGAGGCCAACCGACCTGGCTGGGCATCAAGGGGGTTCGGCCGACCCCCTATGACAGGTGGGCCTAGCCAGGGTCTTCTAGAAGAAGTCCCCACCTGTCAGGGAAGGTGTAGGTGGCCTGGGCCCACAAATATTGGTTCGGCCGACCCACACTTGGTGGGTTGGGCCCACCACCGTGGTCCCTATCTATCACAGACTGTCCCCTTGTGTTGGTTCAACTTCGTTTGCATGTTGTCACGTTGAATCCTTGTGCTTTGCTTCTCAACCGTTGAATGGAAACACATGTTGATCTGAGGGCTGAAATGGGCTCAGTGGAAGGTCACACGGATCCTGCCACGTCACCAGAGCCAGGTGGGCCGCATGGGCAGTTCGGCCGACCCATGGGTGGGCCCACCCTTGGCTCTCCTCTCTTCCAAGTGATGTTTTGCACCATGTCTTGATGTGTGATGACTTGGTTCCCAAAAACATGGTTCGGCCGAACCACATTATTGGGCTCCAAGTGTTCATTTCTGCTCTGTTTCATCTTCCCTGCGTTCACAAGCTTAAGAGTATATGTGGAACTAGTTATTGATAAAATATGCTCATGATATGTTTATTTTCCTTTGAATCCAAGGCCTGTTGATGGTGTTTGAATGTGGAATTTTATGGTATATCAACCGTCAACAAGATCCCCCGAGCTTAACCTTTGCTTGTCCCGAGTAAATAATTAAACTTAGTCTCGGTGGATTAGGAGTTGCTACAATGTTCATGTTTCAATAATACCATGTGTACAACTAAATACTTCTCTTTTGAATGGAAAAATTGGCTATAAAAATTCACCCATTTCACCTTAGTCCTTTATGGGGCTAATGACTTTTCCTTTGCCTTAGGTGGTTGAGAGACAGAACAGTTTAACTTGAGCACTACTTTTCTCATTCTTTGCAAGTTTCATACTGAAGGTTTTAGCAATGTTTTGCAAAAGACAACTTAATGTTCCTCATATGGTTCTCTCATATCGCTCAAATGGTGTATGATTCCTTACCAAGGCATATAGTAAATGTTGCCTTCTCTTTATCATCCTACTTCTAAAAATGGCTTATGTGGAGCTTAAGGTAGGAATGAAAGAATATAGCATACTTACTTTGCATATGTTGTAGAGTCAAAGCTTGGATCCAAAGAGAGAAGTGTCATGCCCCTAGATCAAGATGTGCAAGTGTGTGGAAAATATGAACTATAGTGCTCCTCTTAATTGAAATTGTATCTCTCTCTAAAATTTAGAGACATGGCTATCATTTTCCTTTCTTTATTCATGAGCCTAGACTTGCTCATATATTTTTTTCTCTTCTTTTCTATGGACTTTCTTGTGCCCATTTCTCTTTTCATTTTGCATAGCCTTTTGTCTCTTCTACCAAATTAAATGAGAGAGATCTTTTATATCTTTAACACGTGGAGCATTTATTTGGTGAAAATGAAAGGCATGTGGTTGCGTACTTCTAGTGTAGAAGTAGCATATATGTGTGGTGTGACGTGATCTTGATCTTGGGAGCATGATAAGACTCTCAATAAGGGTCAACAAGACTTGACAACACTCAATACAAAGCAAATAGCTTAAGTGGAAGGTTTTAGACATGTATAGCATATATGGCTGTGGTAGGAATTTATCACCATTGAGGAACAATAAGGTTTTGATTGATTTAAGAAATAAGTCTCCAGTAATCATGCATGCTTAGAACAATATTATAGTAGCTCTTGTTTCACCATGTCATATCTCACAACAACTTAGACTTAGTTCTAGCACTTAGCATCCATAAAGTTTTCAGGTTCATGATGATTTAAATGAACCAAGTAATCCATACTCAAAGAAATACTAAGTTGTAAACTAGGCATTAAAGAAACATTAACAGAGCAACTATTCATCATTTCCATGAGGAAGATAAATATTCATGAGACATATGGAAATAAGGGAAATGTTTTTGGTATTTTTATCTTATGCAGTTTCTTTATATGCAATAAATTAAAATAATGTAAATAGCTAGGATAAAATACTTACCTTGGTGGGGGAGAGGATCTCCCCCAAGTTTGTCCTTTTGCTCATTGTGGTGGCGGGTTGTATTAGAACCATCCCGCCCAGCATTGTGCTTCTTCGTCTTGGATAGCTTGCAATAGTTGAGCAATTTGTTGTGCCATATTCAGAGTTGCGTCTTGCTCAACTTGCATTGCGCCCATGTCATTGATGAGTTGGTCCATTTCCGATCCTTGGCTTCGACGACCCTCACCCGTGCGGACGGACGGGGAGTGCGCACTCTTGGAGTGTGCTGTTGAGGCGGTTCCGTGGACCTTGAAATGTCCATGGAACTTGCCTCATCGCCATCTTCTTCATATCTCCCTGCAGCTCGTGATGTGCTGCCTTGCTCAAATTGGGCGGCTTGTGACATTCTTCTTTTCACCCTTCTTGATCCTACAATATTTTGGCTTCTTGCCTTTCGGTCCCAATTTATGGTTAGTGTGCGCAGCGCATACAACCGACGCCTCTCTCAAGGGAGAGAGATTTCGGCTGTATGGCCGGGATAAATCATTTTTATATCACCATTTTCATTTCTTTTAAGGACTTGAGCACTTATGAAGAAATCTTCGGTTACAATATCTCTAGGAGTAGCAATGTATTCAAAGGTAATGTTTTCCATCTAGCAAGTCCATTGTTTCAGCAATGCGCGTGATAAAAGAAGCGAAGAATATGGGCCCGCTTCTATGGAAAATACCAAGCCAAAAGTGGACTAACATCTTAGTAGGTAAAACTTTTATTTTCTTTGTCATGGCATAGAGCAGTCTTAATTCATCATTGTAAAGAATTTGCACATTAGAGCCAGGAAGAAAAGTTATAGCCATCCAATAGCGGATCAAGCGCAAAGTAGGATTATGGATTTCATCAGTTTTAGGATCAGAGGAATCATTAGATCCTATTATAGCTTTCCAAAATTCAGCTTTATCAAATCTTCTTATTGCATTAACAAGGTCTAGATGACAGTCATTATCAAAACCAAGTGCCATGCTAAAAACTCTCCAAGTTAAATTATACTCTTGGTTGAACGTGCGAAAGTAGACATTATTATCAGTGGCTTGTAAAGAGCATAGAAATTCAATGGTGAGTTTTTCTATTCCAAGTTTTTGCACTTCCCAAAAACTTCCCCAACCGATTGTATTGAAAACAGTATTAAATTTCGCGGTCATACCTATGCTGTCCAAAAGGACAGGGTCGATGATGCCAGTATGTTCATACCCTCGGTGTCGGATGGAGGTGTACCTTTGGTACTCTTCTTGATTTAGCATGAGGCCGCTCTCGGGATAGAACGTCCTTTCGGAAGGCATTCCAAAGCTTCTTCTTGGTGGGGCTTCTCTTCCTTCATCTTCATCATGGCGCGGTCGTCGGGAGAAACTCCCTACAACACTCTTGGCCTTCTTGAGTGCGGAGGAGAACTTCTTCATCCTGCAACAATGAGCTAACACAAGAACACACTACAACAACTGGGATTAGCGTTAGCGTTAGCGTTAGCTATCCCACTGTTAGTAGTCCTTGTGGGGTATGGTTACATCCACAAACAAGAATTTGAGAGCAAAGATGAGAGTAAGACAAGCTTCTACTACTACAATATTTTTGGGTTTTTGGTTTGAGTGGCTAAACTTAAACTAAACTTGGGAAAGAACTTGTTCAAATGGAGAGAAGAAGAGAGATTGTGTGCTCAGCAGAAATCAGATGGTTTGGGTGTGGATTTGAGCACACAATGCAAGGGTATTTATAGGGGGAGAAGGGCTGGTGGCTAGGCCACCATGGCCAGTTCGGCCGACCCCCCTAGGACAGGTCTTTGTTGTTTTCAACTTTAGACAGGAAATCTATTTGAATTCAAACTCGACCTTGCTGACAGCTCTCCATTGATGGGTCGGCCGAACCCATTGTGACATGATCAGAGTTGCTTTTGCCTTTGGACAGGGAATCTATTTGAATTCAAATGCAACTCTGCAGAGAGGACATCAATTATGGGTCGGCCGAACCACTTATGACAGGTTTAGTGTTGCTTTTACCTTTGCACAGGGAATCTATTTGAATTCAAACACCACTATCTTGAGGGCCAAAACAAGGTTCGACCGAACCAGCTGGTCTTGTCCCCTTTTCAGCTTTAAACAGTGTGTTCCACTTTATACAGCAAATCAGAGACTAGTGGTGGACTAAAAGTTTAGAAAATTTCAGAGATTCCCTTGTCTAGAATTTGATGAAAGAGAAAAGGTGTATGACAAAAGTGGGGACATGTTTAAAGTGATTCCCATGGACCATGGGAACACTAATGCATGCCAAAGTGTCCACTTTTTAGAATTGGATGGTAGTGGATGTTGAATTCTCCTTAGAGAAAGTGAAAGTGGTCATAATCAAATATGGTCGGCCAAATTTAAAAGGAGATGGTGCTCAAAATTCAGGAAGTGATTTACTGCACCATGCCAACACCACCAGAGGAGGGTAGGCCCCATGGTGGGATCAGTCGACCCCACCTAGGTGGTCCCACCACCTCAAGGTGTGAGCACTACTGTTCATTCTCAAGTTTTATTCATCTAAGTATTTTATTTTGTCGAAATAAATTATTGCAAAATTTAAATATGAAATGCAATGAAGAAAATGCAAAAATTGAAATGCAGGAATTAAATATGAAGATAAATACTAATTTACCTTACAAGCAAGGGCTCCATGTTTTAGGTCCATAGAGCAGGACCTCTCCATTTCAGGTTCATTCTTTGGGTGCTTCGATCGGTCCCGGAGATGGAGACCGTGATGATCGCACCTCTTTCTTCCGCCATTCCTTCTTAGTTGATGCTTGTGATTCAGCAGAGTTAGCCTTGTTTACCACCTTAGCCTTACTTACCATTTCAGCCTTTTTGGACCTTGGTGGTTGATTTTTTTCGGCGGGGTGCATATTGTGGCTTGTTTCTCCACAGATTCTTCCTTGCCTGTTGCATCGATTTATAACCATTGAAAGGACATTTAATTCTCTTACCTGGGAGTTAGAAGTGGACTTGGCCGGATCCCACGTAAATGATGGCATTCACAGTGTTGATGAACGGCCTTCCCAGGATGATGGGGACTTCGTCATCGGCCCCCATGTCAAGAATGATGAAATCGGCGGGGATGTATTCATCTTGAACTTTGACAAGGATGTCCCTTGTCACTCCCTCGGGGAACCGGATGGATTGATCGGCCATCTGCAATTTGACAAAAGTGGGGTACAAAGGTCCCCATAGCAAGTTCTCGTACATTACCTTGGACATGATGTTCACTCCTAGATCCAAGGTCGCAGAAGGCGCTGTTGAAGGTGTGTGGCCCGATCTCGTAGGTGATGGTAGGATGGCCGGGGTCACTCTTCTTGGCCATGAATGGCGGATCAAGAAGACAACTCGGGTTTTGTCTAACCGGAGGCTTACCAAACCTCGTGGAAATTAACTTAACACCCTCAATTGGTTCCTCAGGTTTCCCTGGGATCTTACCTTGTTCGAAGAATGGGACAGCTGCTGCTATTTGAAACTAATTGGGTTTCTAACATTTTATTAAAGCTCAATTGATTTTTCATAGCAATATTAAAGCTATCCATTTTCTCATTAAGATTTTCAAGGATCTTATCATTAGCCATTATTTTTTTGTTTATGCTATCATTAATTTTAGATTGGCCTAAGACAAGATCTTTAAGAGAAGGTTGGTTACCATAAGAATTATTAAAATTATTGCTGTAACCATTACCTTGATTTCCTTGGTAGAAGAGGCACGAGTTCGATCCTCCTTGTTGCTTGGGTCGATACCCATTGTTGTTGCTGTTGTTGATGAAGCTCACTTCCTCCTTCATCTCGGGATAGTTGTTGCACGAGTGATCTTCTCCACCACATACCTCAGCACCATGGATCAGCTTCGATTGCTCGTGCGGTGGCAGTGGTTCGAATGGCCTCTTGTTCCTTCTTGGAACCTTCCTCAATCTTTTTCATCAAGAGGTTCATTTTTGCTGACAGCATGTCCACCTCATGAACGGTGTGCATATCCCTTTTCTTGGGCTGGAGACGCTCCTCATTCCATCCTTGGTTGATAACCATCCTTTCAATGAGGTCTTTGGTGTCTTCGACATTGTGTTCCAGGAATGCTCCTCCAGCGGCAGCATCAAGGTGACTACGGGCTAATCCAGTCAGCCCATCGTGGAAACCTTGGATAAGGAGACATTCTTCGATCCCATGATGAGGACAAGCTCGAATATACTTCTGGAGACGTTCCCATGATTCGGAAATCGTCTCGTCAGCTTGCTGTTGGAAGCTTGAGATCTTTCCACGGAGAGTGCTGGTTTTGCCCATTGGGAAGAATTTCTTGAGAAATGCATTGGCGCACTTCTCCCATGTGGTAGCTTCATTCTTGTTGGCATAAAACCATTGCTTTGCCTTCCCAAGCAGTGAGAATGGGAACAGGCGAAGACGGATGGCGTCAGCCGAAACATTTTTTATAGTGAAGGTACCACACACCTCCAGGAAGTGCTGGAGTTGGGCATTGGCGTCTTCATGTGGCTTCCCACAGAATGGATTGGCTTGCACCATGTTGATCAGAGCTGGCTTAAGCTCAAAGGTAGAATCCCCCAAGTTGAGCTGTGGACCGGTGACAATGTTGTCAGCCGACGGTGCAGAGAACTCAGAGATGGTCTTTTGGGCCATAGCTTCCTCGGTTGATAGTCCGGAGCCTCTTTCCTCGAACGGATTCAGGTTTGAGATGAACCTTTGAGGTGGAACTTGATAACATCTAAGTTCTCCTCAATAATTGCTCAGGGTCTTCAATGAAATTTGATGGCAATTGGAAACCGTTCATGCACTGTCTAGCTTCACGATAACGAGAAACACACAAAGGGGTAAACCCCTAACACTAATCGATAACTAAATTGATAGTAGACTCCGGATTCAATTTTTTATTAATATTCCTAGACTGATGCTTTCCCCGGCAAGCGGCGCCAGAAATGCTTGATGACACTTCTTAGCGCAACCACCAGAGACAGGGTGTTAGGCTATCTCTGATAACGGCGCCAGAAGTGCCTGGGGCATTTCTTATGTCTATTAGATAATTTCACAAGCGCATAGAATATACCACTGTAGCACTTCACCAGGGAGTATTTCAAGGTATCGTTATTTATTTTTATCCCAAGGGAAAGCGGTTACTCGGAATAATTAATAAGAAGAGAGAGATCCATAAGTCTATAGCAACTTAGTCTCAACTAGTGATAGGGTGGTAAATTGATATGTAGAGGAAGAGGTAATGACACAAAGACATGACAAGTTTTTGAGATAACTAAAGATAAATAGTAGGGTATAGCTAGGTGAGAGGACAACGAGTGAGTATAAGACTCCTATGACACTTACTTTACTCTTGTGAACTTATCTTATCAAATAGATGAAGTATATCAAGACAGCTACCTTACTTCCGGTGCGTAGGGGATAGGCGAGACAGTAGGGGATATAACCTCTACCCGAAGCGGCTATTCTCTTATGGGAGCCTACCTTTTAAGAACTTGCCTAAAACGCGTGGAGGGATACTAAGACTAGACATGGTTACCACCACCTGCTAACACCCACAAACAATCCGTGCGACAAACGGCATTCAAAGGCAAGATCTAGTCTAAGCACCACGCTTACACTAAGCCTTACTACTCTAGTTGCGTACCAACAACTAAAGTACCCTAAGACAGGCGATGAACTATACACGTGAGCTGGTTACAGGATCACTATCCAAAATAACTCAACTATAAGTTAAGACAAAACACAACAATACTATAAAGAATAGTAATGCACTAAGTTGAGATTTAGTAAACTAAAGTAAAGATAATATATATTACTAAAGGTAAACTGTAACACCCGAAAAATTGCATTCTTTTAAATAGTAAGAAATTTATTTAATTGTGCAATTAATTGATCATTCCAATATAGGGAAATAATATTTTTTTCTCAAATATAAAATCAAACCTAGGTCATACACATGTATGATGCATTCATGCTGGAGCATTTCTTCTTTGTACCGTTGTAGCTTATTTGAATTTCTCAAATATTTCAAAACCCAAATTGAAAACCCTTTTGGAAAATGAAATTGGAAAATGGAAAAAAGAAAATAGAGCAGAGCCCTTCCCCTCTCCTTTCTGGCCCGAGCATCAGTTTGGCCTGTTTTCCACTCCCTGGCCCCAGCAGGCCCAGGTCAGATGGCCCGAGGACAGCTCGGCCGATCTGCTCCCTCCCTTCCCCTTACCCCCTCTGACTGTCGAGCGGGACCCACGGGTCAGCCCTTCCTTCTCCACCTCCCTCGCCGCGCGAACAGAGACGCCGCTGCCGTGTTCATCCGCCGCGGCCGAGCACGTGCGCACGAAGCGTCCCTCTGCCATGACTGCCGGCCGACCCCCGCGCTCGGTGCTACCGACCAGTGGGACCCCCAGGACAGCCCCTCCCCTGTTTCCCTCTGCTGCGCGCCGAGAGTCCGAAGCAGAGAAGAAACGGCCGAAGCCGATTTCTCCGCTATTCGAGTTTGTTTCAATTTCCGAGATTGTCGTCACACCTCGGGAGTATTTAAGCAGCGCCACACCCCCCCGTAGCCGTCACCTAACTCTAGCCGCCTCTTCTCGCCGCCACTGCCGAGCTCCCGCGAGAACCGAGCAGCCGCCGCCGCGAGCAATTAGCTCGATTCGCCACCAATTTCCTCCCGAGATCCACCATCCGCCGGATCACGCCGCGAGCTATCTCCGAGTCGAATTCTGACCTTCCCATCACCCTAGGTGAGCTTGCGATGCTCTTCCCGATCTATGGGTACCCTTCCCGACCTATTTCATGCACCGAAGGCCGAGTTCACCTTCTCCGGCGGCCCTCCGGCCATGGCGCCGCCGTCGGCCTCTGTTTTCCGGCCGAGAGCACCGCCACCCCTCCCCTCTTTTAATCTGATCCGCCGATTTTGAATCGGACGGCCGAAGAGCAGCCCATACCGATTCGGCCAGCATTTTTGCGAATAACCCCCTGCGGTTTTTAATGCTTAGCCCGCAGCCCTTAGCGTATTCAGTAGATTACAGTTTGAAGGCGTATTTATTTTCGGTATATATGAAAATGTGTTTTCAGATTTGAATTCAAAATTGTTTCATTTATAATTTACACGTTTTAGCTCCGATTTGAACGATTCAAATTGCGTTAGATTCGTAATTTCATAATCTATCTGATGGTACCACTGTTTCATATATTTTCCACTCTTAAAATTCGAGATTATATTTAATCTATTATTATTCTATTATAAATCTTGTAAAATTCATATCTTCCTCGTTTTAAATCCGATTTGCGCAAACTTTATATCGATGTAATCGTAGCAACGCATAGATTTGTTTTATAACCTTTTTTAATTTATTTTCTCTCTGTTGGTGTACTGTTCTAATGAAAACTCTTGTTTGTATGCATGATTGCCCCTGTATGCGTGTGTGTTGTTATGATGGATCGAGTGTAGACGGTGAGCCTTACGCGGGTGATCAAGATCAGTACTGTGACAACCCGGATCACCAGGAGTTTGCTGATCAAGGCAAGTATTAGCGTGGATCATCCTTGTTGTCCTATTCACCAAATAAATAACTGCATTTGCATGTGTCTTCCTTGTTAACCATAGTTACTTCCCAGTTTTGTTATCTGTTCCTTGCAACCTATGGGATTATGCATGTGGTAATTGATGCTAGTGCGTTATTGATATCACGATCATGTAAACTGATTAATTGAATATGCAATAAGGATTAAAAGATGCCTTTTTAGCAACATGGAACTAGGGGATTGGAGCATAGTTTTGTGATGCATCATATCCTTCCCCCTTGGTAATGATCTGTCAGCAAAAGCTGGGACTTACAGTGCAACTATGAGGGCTATATGGCTCTGGTTTTAGCTCAGTATGAGGACCTTTTCTAGCTTGTTAGAGGTTACAGAAAGGCGCAAGAGGGGCTTAGACGACTCGGGTATAGTGCGGCCTCTGTCCATATGTGTATAACCTGCGTGACCTTGTGCCATATGGAAGGGGGGCTCTACATCTGCTTGCCGAGGAAACCTCGTGGCCCTAACATGTTAGACGAACCTTTGAAAGGCTTCATAGTGAAACCCTGCTCTCTCACCTTGGTAGTGTTATGGGAGTAATTAACCCGAGCAAATGGGAATCACGGCTCATAGTGAAAGTGCACAACCTCTGCAGAGTGTAAAACTGGTATACTAGCCGCGCTCACGGTCACGAGTGGCCCGGAAAACTCACGGAATAGTTATCTTTCAGGGTGATGTTTACTTGTTGCGTATCTATTTATTGCTACTCATTAATTGTGTTTACTCTGATCATGAGAATGGGTTTATTAACTTGTTGCTATCCAACTGCATAAAAGATGATTAATTAAAAGCAACCTGCTGTTAACCCGTGTCAACCTTTTGAGCCTCATGAACCCATGCTAGTTTTGTTGAGTACGACATGTACTTACGCTTGTTTATTTTTCATTACTTGGTTAAAAATCCCAGATGGGTAACAGATGGTGATAGTGATGAGCACTACCCAGAGGACTACTAGACTAGTGCTTCACCAGTCGACGTCCCTGTGCTATGGAGCTACCGCGAGAGTTATCTTTATTTTTCCGCTGTGTAATGACTTTGATATTATTCGCTATGTATTAAACATTGGTTATGATACAATTTATGCAATTTGTTGGCTTATGTGTGTGACTGATCTCTGGGCGCACATAAGATTATGCATCCCATTTTATCCTTAAAATTGGGTGTGACAAATTGGTATCGGAGCCATGTTGACTGTAGGACGCAAGCCTAGTTAGCACTGGATAGCCCTTAGCTTTATTATCTCTTTTTACTTGTTATATTAATTTGCTACAAGTTTTTGCTGATATCCTACCCTTGTCCATTGCAAAATTTTAAATTAATCTTAATTCCTATAGATGGCCAACCTTAAGCGCACTGCTCGCAAGCGTGTCATGCCACCTAAGAGGTACCTGCAGCGCTTCATCTCTGGCGGACGTGTTTCCCGACCGGAGGTACCCGTGGAAGACGTACCAGTGGAGGAGCCCCAGCAGGAGGTGCCCGCAGAGGAGCCCAGTGAAGAGCCGTTGGAAGACAGCTCTGAAGACGTACCTATGGAGGACCCTCAGAAAGATGAACCCGAGAAGGTGGAGCCGCAGGGTGACCAGGATTGTGCTGGTGACCCTGATGACGGAGATGATGGAGGCAACTCGGATGACTCCGACGACCCCGAAGACGATGGTGATGATGATGGAGACCAAGGTGGAAAACTCTGGGTGGGAATGATTCACTATGATCATCATGGTGATGACTACTACCACCCGCTGCTTCTCGACTTGGTGCGCCGCTTCTACCCCAACGCCTCGGTGCTGTACAAGACGGAGCACTGGAAGCACCCTGACTACGCCGACTACTATGAGACGAGGGTGTACATCAAGGAGGGAAGCCAGGTGAAGAATATCCACTATGCTGTCTCCATTCGACTCTCCAAAGCTGCCGCCATCAAGGATGCCGCACGACAAGCTCTTATGGTGCACCGCCACGAGAATTGGGACATCATCAAGTGGGAGATGCACCGCTACCTTCCCCGCCGTCAGAGTGGCCAAGCTAACTACAGTATCGCCGGTCCACTTGGAGAAGTGAACGCCCGACTCCACGCTGCCTTGGAATGTTTGGCTCAGACCAACACTTTTCTGGACCAGACATTGGATGAGCTGAACACCAGGACTGAAGCTAACTACAAGCTCAGCCGGGCGGTGAATGAGTTGAACAGGCAACTCGGTGTTGGACCCCCTCCGCCATCACCAAGGTGCCCAGCTGAATCGCCGCCAAGGAACCGAGGAGACCATGGAGATGCTCACACCCGCACCGACATCGACCCCTAGAGGAGTTACCCCCAGTTAGTAGCAAAAGACGCTAGAAGCGCAAGTTGAGTCAAGTCGAGTCTAGTTCGTGTCCTGTGAACTTTTGTGCTAGATTGCTTTTCCTTATGAACAATGCTTGATTTGGAGTTTGTAATGAGTGCTGAGATTTTGGGCATGTCCGCAAATCTCTTTATATAGGTTTGAATTAATGCATAATAGTTTGGGTTGATTATCTCAGTTTCCAGCAGTGCTGTTTTTCAGATCTCTCTGCCTTAGTAACTTTTCCTATTTAATTATATATGACCAAAAATCATGAGAAATTTTTGTGAAAAACTAGACTTCTATAGTTTTATTTGGCCGCAAGAATCATCTCAATATCAGTTACGGTTTGGGAGAAACAAATGTCACAAGTCAAAGTTTCTGCCCTGTCTATTACCCTGAAATGGTTTCGAATCAAATCTGTTTTTGATAAACTTAATGACAGAATCTGGAGAGATGGTCTGAATAAAAGTTGTAGAGATTTTCTCGTGCTTTCCAACCATGTATAGCATGTCTCTGTTTGACTTCGGGAACTCCAGATATGACTGTTTTTCTACTCTGCCGTTGTTGGATCGCACCCGAAATTTCCTGTTCTAGTCTTTTAAGTGTTATTATAATGGAAAAGAATTCTAAACCTCACTTCAATAATTTGAACAGCAGATGGCCCACACCAGGAGGAACCCAAGGGGTGATGGTACCTCTGAAGAAAATGCTAATCCACCACCACCTCCGCCACAGCCTAACATGGAGCAACTGATGATGATGCAAACATAGCTGATGCAGCAGATGGCCCAGAACATTCAACTGCTGCAGCGAAACAATGGCAATGGGAACCCACCTCCATCACCCCGTGACAAGAGAAGCGAATTCTTGAAGGGACGCCCGCCCACCTTCGATCATTCCAGTGATCCTCTCCAAGCTGATGATTGGCTGCGTGCAATAGAAAGGCAGGTGGAGATCGCCCAATGCAACGACGTCGAGAAGGTTCTCTATGCATCTGGGCAATTGCAGGGAGCTGCTCTGGATTGGTGGGAGTCTTTCCGTTTTGGACGTGCTGACCCCAACTCTTGGCGGCAATTCCGTGAGGGGTTCCGCAATCATCATGTGCCTGCAGGGTTGATGAAGCTGAAGAAGGAGTTTCTTTCTCTGAAGCAGGGAGGAATGCTAGTTGCCGAGTACCGTGACAAGTTCATCCAATTGTCGCGGTATGCTCCAAAAGAGGTTGAAGATGATGCCAAGAAGCAAGAGCTCTTCTTGGAAGGACTGAATGATCATCTCCAGTACCAGTTGCTCTCCCACACTTTCGCCAACTTCCAACAGTTGGTGGACAAAGCTTTGATCATCGAGAGCAAGCGCCATGAGATAGATGAGAAGAAGAAGAACAGGAAGTTCCAAGGGCAGTCGTCTGGAAGCAACAGCCGCTTCCGTAACAACCAACAGCAGCCTCAGCAGCAACAACATTTCCAGGGACAGTCTGGATTCAAGAACAATTTTCAGAATCAACAACGTTCCCAGAACCAGCAGCGTTCCCAGTACCAGCAACAAGGTGGCAACCAGGCGCCGCAACTGACTGCTCCCAACAACATCCCAGTGAAGAATGGTGCCCCCAACAAGTGTTTCCGCTGTGGCAAGGAAGGACACTTGTCCTACAATTGTCCTGAGAAGCAGAATCCCCAAGTCTCCCAGAAGCAGAACAACCAGCAGAGAGTGCCACCTCGCACCGGGAAGGTGAACCATGTGTCGGTTGATACGGCACAGGAGACTCTAGAGGTCATGATGGGTACGTTCAATATCGACTCCATCCCCGCTACAGTTCTTTTTGACTCTGGTGCTTCGCATACTTTCATTTCGCACACATTTATTAGAAAGCATGGTATTCCCCTTAGTGTCATGAAACATCCTATTATGGTTTCTTCTCCGGGTGGTGTTATGCAAGCTACTCTTCAGTGTCTCCCGATTACTGTCTCATTAAGGGAGGTAGAATTTGAGATAACCCCTACTGTGCTAAATACTGCCGGAATTGATCTTATCCTGGGTATGGATTGGATGATGAAGAACGACATCAATATAAAGTGCAAGGAGATGGTCGTGACTATCACTACCCAGAAGGGAGATGAGGTCAGAGTTGAGGTTGTTTTGCAAGCTCAACAGAAAGCCACAGTACATCAGCTCAGAGAAGAAGTGCAACCGGATAACTCAGTGGTGGATGAGTTTGAAGATGTGTTTCCAGATGAGTTGCCAGGTATGCCGCCTGACCGTGACATTGAATTTATCATTGAGTTGTTACCTGGTACTGCACCTATAGCTAAATGTCCATATAGAATGGGAGTTAAAGAATTAGAAGAACTTAAGAAACAAATCAAAGAACTGTCAGAAAAAGGTTTCATTCATCCTAGTTCTTCACCTTGGGGAGCCCCGGTTATTTTTGTTGATAAGAAAGATGGTAGTCAAAGGATGTGTGTTGATTATCGGTCACTGAATGAGGTCACCATTAAGAACAAGTATCCGTTGCCTAGAATTGATGACTTATTTGATCAGTTGAGAGGTGCTTGTGTGTTTTCCAAGATTGATCTCCGTTCAGGTTATCATCAGTTGAAGATTCGTGACTCTGACATACCTAAGACTGCATTCACTACTCGGTATGGATTGTATGAGTATACGGTAATGTCCTTTGGTTTGACTAATGCACCTGCCTACTTCATGTATCTGATGAACAAGGTATTCATGGAATTCTTGGATAAGTTTGTTGTGGTGTTCATTGATGATATCTTGATCTACTCCAAGAATGAAGAAGAGCATGCCGAACATCTGACATTGGTTTTGCAGAAGCTCAGAGAACACAAGCTGTATGCCAAGCGAAGTAAGTGCGAGTTCTGGTTGAGAGAAGTTGCTTTTCTAGGACATATTGTGTCCAATGGTGGAATTTCTGTAGACCCAAGCAAGGTGGCAGACGTGTTGAATTGGAAGCCGCCAACTGATGTGACTGGCATTCGTAGTTTTCTTGGTTTAGCTGGTTACTACCGAAGGTTCATTGAAGGATTCTCCAAGCTTGCGAAGCCAATGACTTCCTTGCTAGAGAAGAATGCCAAGTTTGTGTGGTCTGAGAAGTGTCAAGCTAGTTTCAAAGAATTGAAGAAGAGATTGACAACAGCGCCAGTGTTGGTTTTGCCGGATCTGAGTAAGAAGTTCTCTATCTATTGTGATGCTTCCCGCCTAGGTCTCGGTTGTGTTCTCATGCAAGAAGGAAGAGTCGTAGCATATGCATCGAGACAGTTGAGGAAGCATGAGTTGAATTATCCTACTCATGATTTGGAGCTAGCAGCTGTGGTTCACGCTCTGAAGTTATGGAGGCATTATCTGATTGGTCATAAGTGCGACATCTATACAGATCATAAGAGCTTGAAGTATATCTTCACCCAGTCAGAGTTGAATTTGAGGCAACGTCGTTGGTTGGAATTGATAAAGGATTATGACCTGGAAGTGCATTATCATCCAGGCAAAGCAAATGTTGTGGCCGACGCTCTTAGTAGAAAAAGTTATGCAAATAAGATTCGAACAACCACTATTCCAGCAGAGTTGTGTGCAGAGATGGAGCGTCTCAACTTGGGAATTGTGATCAATGCTGTTGAGATGGAGGTTGAACCCACACTAGAGCAAGAGATACGAAAGGCTCAGTTGGAAGATGAGAAGCTCAAAGAAATAGCAGAGAACATTGTGGTTGGAAAATCACCCGGATTCAGGCTAGATGAGAATGGAACCTTATGGTTTGGGAAGAGACTCTGTGTACCCGAAGTGAAATCCATCCGAGATGCTATACTGCGTGAAGCTCATGAGTCAGCATATTCCATACACCCAGGAAGTACTAAGATGTATTTGGATCTGAAGGAAAAATATTGGTGGGTTGGACTAAAGCGTGACGTAGCAGAATATGTGGCTATCTGTGATACCTGTCAGAGAGTTAAAGCTGAACACCAGAGGCCTGCAGGATTGCTACAACCACTAAAGATACCTGAGTGGAAGTGGGAAGAAGTTGGTACGGACTTCATACTTGGATTGCCACGTACTCAGAGAGGTTATGATTCAATCTGGGTAATTGTGGATCGACTGACTAAAGTTGCTCATTTCCTCCCCGTCAAGACCACCTATACCGGAGCAAAACTTGCAGAGTTGTATATGGAAAGGATTGTCTGTCTACATGGAGTTCCAAAGAAGATAGTGTCCGATAGGGGTACGCAGTACACCTCGCAGTTTTGGCAACAAGTGCATAGATCATTGGGAACACAGTTGAATTTCAGTTCTGCATATCACCCTCAAACTGACGGTCAAACTGAACGGATTAATCAGATTTTGGAAGATATGTTGAGAGCTTGTGCTTTACAGTATGGAACGAGTTGGGATAAGAGTCTGCTGTATGCGGAGTTCTCTTATAATAATAGTTACCAGAAAAGTCTCAAGATGGCACCCTTCGAAGCATTGTATGGACGCAAGTGCAGGACACCCTTGTTTTGGAATCAAACTAGAGAAAGTCAAGTGTTTGGACCGGATGTGTTGAGAGACGCAGAGGAGCAAGTCCAGACAATAAGAGAGAACTTGAGAATAGCACAATCTAGACAGAAGAGCTATGCGGATACACGGAGAAGAGAACTAGCTTTTAGTGTAGGAGACTGTATATCTTAAAGTGTCCCCGATGAGAAGTGTGAAAAGGTTCAACAGCAAAGGAAAATTGGCACCAAGGTATATTGGTCCTTTCCAGATCCTAGAGAGACATGGAGAAGTGGCATATCAGCTAGAACTTCCGGAAAGTTTGTCTGGTGTGCATGATGTGTTCCACATATCTCAGTTGAGAAAGTGTTTGAGAGTACTGGAAGAGCAGGTTCCTGTCGAGGAAATAGTTTTCAAGAAGGGTCTCACTTATGAGGAACATCCAGTGAAAATTTTGGAAACCACAGAAAGAGTTACAAGAAGTCGAGTTATAAAGATGTGCAAGGTGCAGTGGCATCGGTACTCTGAGGAAGAAGCTACTTGGGAAAGAGAGGAAGATCTCAGAGAAAAGTACCCGGAGTTGTTTGAGTAAGCACCAACTGAATCTCGAGGACGAGATTATTTTTAAGGGGGGTAGAATTGTAACACCCGAAAAATTGCATTCTTTTAAATAGTAGAAATTTATTTAATTGTGCAATTAATTGATCATTCCAATATAGGGAAATAATATTTTTTTCTCAAATATAAAATCAAACCTAGGTCATACACATGTATGATGCATTCATGCTGGAGCATTTCTTCTTTGTACTGTTGTAGCTTATTTGAATTTCTCAAATATTTCAAAACCCAATTTGAAAACCCTTTTGGAAAATGAAATTGGAAAATGGAAAAAAGAAAATAGAGCAGAGCCCTTCCCCTCTCCTTTCTGGCCCGAGCATCAGCTTGGCCTGTTTTCCACTCCCTGGCCCTAGCAGGCCCAGGTCGGATGGCCCGAGGACAGCTCGGCCGATCTGCTCCCTCCCTTCCCCTTACCCCTTCTGACTGTCGAGCGGGACCCACGGGTCAGCCCTTCCTTCTCCACCTCCCTCGCCGCGCGAACAGAGACGCCGCTGCCGTGTTCATCCGCCGCCGCCGAGCACGCGCGCGCGAAGCGTCCCTCTGCCGTGACTGCCGGCCGACCCCCGCGCTCGGTGCTACCGACCAGTGGGACCCCAAGGACAGCCCCTCCCCTGTTTCCCTCTGCTGCGCGCTGAGAGTCCGAAGCAGAGAAGAAACGGCCGAAGCCGATTTCTCCACTATTCGAGTTTGTTTCAATCTCCGAGATTGTCGTCACACCTCGGGAGTATTTAAGCAGCGCCACACCCCCCCGTAGCCGTCACCTAACCCTAGCCGCCTCTTCTCGCCGCCACTGCCGAGCTCCCGCGAGAACCGAGCAGCCGCCGCCGCGAGCAATTAGCTCGATTCGCCACCAATTTCCTCCCGAGATCCACCGTCCGCCGGATCACGCCGCGAGCTATCTCCGAGTCGAATTCCGACCTTCCCATCACCCTAGGTGAGCTTGCGATGCTCTTCCCGATCTATGGCTACCCTTCCCGACCTATTTCATGCACCGAAGGCCGAGTTCACCTTCTCCGACGGCCCTCCGGCCATGGCGCCGCCGTCGGCCTCTGTTTTCCGGCCGAGAGCACCGCCACCCCTCCCCTCTTTTAATCTGATCCGCCGATTTTGAATCGGACGGCCGAAGAGCAGCCCATACCGATTCGGCCAGCATTTTTGCGAATAACCCCCTGCGGTTTTTAATGCTTAGCCCGCAGCCCTTAGCGTATTCAGTAGATTACGTTTGAAGGCGTATTTATTTTCGGTATATATGAAAATGTGTTTTCAGATTTGAATTCAAAATTGTTTCATTTATAATTTCCACGTTTTAGCTCCGATTTGAACGATTCAAATTGCGTTAGATTCGTAATTTCATAATCTATCTGATGGTACCACTGTTTCATATATTTTCCACTCTTAAAATTCGAGATTATATTTAATCTATTATTATTCTATTATAAATCTTGTAAAATTCATATCTTCCTCGTTTTAAATCCGATTTGCGCAAACTTTATATCGATGTAATCGTAGCAACGCGTAGATTTGTTTTATAACCTTTTTTAATTTATTTTCTCTCTGTTGGTGTACTGTTCTAATGAAAACTCTTGTTTGTATGCATGATTGCCCCTGTATGCGTGTGTGTTGTTATGATGGATCGAGTGTAGACGGTGAGCCTTACGCGGGTGATCAAGATCAGTACTGCGACAACCCGGATCACCAGGAGTTTGCTGATCAAGGCAAGTATTAGCATGGATCATCCTTGTTGTCCTATTCACCAAATAAATAACTGCATTTGCATGTGTCTTCCTTGTTAACCATAGTTACTTCCCAGTTTTGTTATCCTGTTCCTTGCAACCTATGGGATTATGCATATGGTAAATGATGCTAGTGCGTTATTGATATCATGATCATGTAAACTGATTAATTGAATATGCAATAAGGATTAAAAGATGCCTTTTTAGCAACATGGAACTAGGGGATTGGAGCATAGTTTTGTGATGCACCATATCCTTCCCCCTTGGTAATGATCTGTCAGCAAAAGCTGGGACTTACAGTGCAACTATGAGGGCTATATGGCTCTGGTTTTAGTTCAGTATGAGGACCTTTTCTAGCTTGTTAGAGGTTACCGAAAGGCGCAAGAGGGGCTTAGACGACTCGGGTATAGTGCGGCCTCTGTCCATATGTGTATAACCTGCGTGACCTTGTGCCATATGGAAGGAGGGCTCTACATCTGCTTGCCGAGGAAACCTCGCGGCCCTAACATGTTAGACGAACCTTTGAAAGGCTTCATAGTGAAACCCTGCTCTCTCACCTTGGTAGTGTTATGGGAGTAATTAACCCGAGCAAATGGGAATCATAGCTCATAGTGAAAGTGCACAACCTCTGCAGAGTGTAAAACTGGTATACTAGCCGCGCTCACGGTCACGAGTGGCCCGGAAAACTCACGGAATAGTTATCTTTCAGGGTGATGTTTACTTGTTGCGTATCTATTTATTGCTACTCATTAATTGTGTTTACTCTGATCATGAGAATGGGTTTATTAACTTGTTGCTATCCAACTGCATAAAAGATGATTAATTAAAAGCAACCTGCTGTTAACCCGTGTCAACCTTTTGAGCCTCATGAACCCATGCTAGTTTTGTTGAGTACGACATGTACTTACGCTTGTTTATTTTTCATTACTTGGTTAAAAATCCCAGATGGGTAACAGATGGTGATAGTGATGAGGACTACCCAGAGGACTACTAGACTTGTGCTTCACCAGTCGACGTCCCTGTGCTATGGAGCTACCGTGAGAGTTATCTTTATTTTTCCGCTGTGTAATGACTTTGATATTATTCGCTATGTATTAAACATTGGTTATGATACAATTTATGCAATTTGTTGGCTTATGTGTGTGACTGATCTCTGGGCGCACATAAGATTATGCATCCCATTTTATCCTTAAAATTGGGTGTGACAAATTCTTACAGAAGGAAAGGTACAAGAGCTATACCAGACTCTCCAGCAGACGACTCCGGAGACTCCGAGCGTAGCTCGACTCAAATCTAACTCCCACACTAGACTAATACTACTACTAAAGTGCAAAACTCTTGTGACTTGTGACTCTTGTGTATCTTGTGTGTCTGGTGTGTCTTGGAGAGGTGTCAGCAGCCTCTATTTATAGGGGAGAGTGAGGGGGTGCCACGTCAGCGATCCATGTGCTCCATGCCTCTCCACCCTCTGATGAACTGCCTCATTACCGCCTCAAGATGGACGGCAGAGGTGAATTCATCACGTGGACATCATGCTGGGAGGCGGTGGAGGCTGTTGATGGTGGATATACCCTAAAATTCTACATTCAAACACCGTCAACAGGCCTTGGATTAAAGGGAGGATAAACATATCATGAGCATATTTTATCAATAACTAGTTCCACACGTAGTCTTAAGCTTGTGATTGCGGGGAACACCAAAACAGTGCAAAAGTGAGCAGCTAGGGGCTAACTACATGGTTCGGCTGAACCATGTCATGTTGCCCCAGGCCACCACCTTTCAACACAGTGCATACAACATCCAATGGAAGAGATCAGAGCCAAGGGTAGGCCCACCCATGGGTCGGCCGAACTGCCCATGGGGCCCACCTGGCTCTGGTGATGTGGCAAGATCCGTGAGACACTCCAACCAAGTCATTTCATCCATCGGATTAACTTGTGCTTTCTTTCAACGGTGGAGATCAAAGGCACACGGATTGAGGCATGAAACGAAGCAATCAAGACAGAACCAACACATAGGAAGAGTCTATGACAGATGGGGACCACGATGGTGGGCCCCTAAAAGGTCCTAAATGGCTAGAGGGGGTGAATAGCCTATAAAAATCTACAAACAACACTTAACAAGCCGATTAGTAACAATAGCAAGCTTTGCAAAACACTAGCTCTAAACTACACTATGCAAGCCACCTAGACAAGTATACTACACTATGATCACTAGTTCACACTCAAAGGCTATGTCACTACTATACACAACCCCTAAGTGAGCAACTAACTAACAAACTACACAAGAGAGTAAGTACACAAAAGTAAAGAGTAAAGGTGATTTCAATACCCCCGGTGTAGAGAAGAGATGAAGTCCAATATAACCAATCAATCAAATACAAGAGAAATCCTCGGTAGAGAGATGACACAAGATTTTTACCGAGGTTCACTTGCTTGCCGGCAAGCTAGTTCTCGTTGTAGCGATACACCCACTTGGAGGTTCACGCGCTAATTGGCATCACACGCCAAACCCTTCTCAAGGGTGCCGCACAACCAACACAAGACGGAGATCCACCAAGCTACGAGCAATCCACTAAAGATGCCTTTCGTGATCTCCCGCGGGGATAGGCTCAAGAACCCCTCACAATACCTTGATCGGAGGCGGAGACAATCACCAACTCCCCTCAACGATCCTTGCAGCTCCAAGCCATCTAGGAGTCGGCAAACTCCAAGAGTAATGAGAGAAACCGCTGCGAATCACCGCTACCAAGTGCCTCTCGATGATCTCTATCAATGCAATGCACTTGATGCTCTCCAAACTCACCAAATGTTGATCACAATCAAGTAGGATGAGTGAGAGTGGAGTGGGAAGGCTCACAAGTATGCTATAATGTTCAGGAGTACCAAGAGATACTCCCCAAACCAGCCAAGTGACTATTTATAAGCCACACACAAGGAAATAGCCGTTTAGACATTTCTGCGTACCGTCGGACTGTCCGACGGCCAGACCGTCAGACTAATCTGCACGGTCTGACGCCCTGGATGAACGCCACGTGTCACTAGCCGTTTGAAGTCGAACGTTGGATCACAACGGCTAACTTCCTGCGCTAAACGAACCGTCGGACGGACGAACGTCGGACTAACACCCGCGGTCCGATGCCCACTGGAACAGCACCGTCGTATTGAGTCTTCACGGTGCGTCGGACCAAACGAAACCATAGTCCGACGTTTCCAGAGAGCTCCCCGAGCCCTAAAAACCGATGGACGTTGGTCCGACGCTCACCGTCGGACTAACGCCGAGAGTCCGACGCTCTCAGAGCTCGCCACGCGTCAGCTCTCGCACGATCTGCACCGTCGGACGTTTCGGCTATTGGTCCGACGCTCAGAAACTGAGCGTCCGACGCTCTCAGCAGTTTTAGCCATCGGAGCGAGGCTAATGGTCTGACGCTCTGTGACTCTACGGTCCGACGCTCTATTTTCTTAGGATTTTCACTCAAACCTTTCACCCTTTGTTCCCATGTGCTAACACCAAGTGTTCTACACCTTGTGCACGTGTGTTAGCCTTTTCAAAAGAGTTTTCCAAGGGTTTGTTAGTGTCACTAGCATCTATATGCAATGCAATGATCATGAACACCTAGTGGCACTTGATAACCGTATTTCATCAACGATTTCGCCCCTCTTGATAGTACGGCTATCTATCCTAAATGTGATCACTCCCTCTATGGAGTCTTGATCACCAAAAGCAAAACAGCTCCTATGGATTATACCTTTGCCTTGAGCTCCTAGCTTTTTCACCATCTCTTGATGAAGCTTGTGGACTCCTTTTGATGATGGACTTACACCATTTGTATGGATGCCGTCATTGCCCTTCACTTGTGGCCTCCACCGACCTGGTCCTTTGCTCCATCTTGTTGTTTGCTAATCATTCTCATGAAACACTTAGAGCAATCGTTAGCAAACTAGGTTTCATCAATTACCCAAAACCAAACATGGGCTTTCAATCTCCCCCTTTTTGGTAATTGATGACAACCTTCACAAAGATATGAAATGAAAACCAAGTTTGCACTTTGGTAGTATTAGCTTCCCCTACATATGTGATTCCTTATGTTTGGTTCAATTTTTCACATATGCATGAATTTGAAGGTTTGGGTGAGCTACTACTATCAAATGATGCTAAGGTATATAGAATGGACCTTTGAAGCGTGATACCATCGGAGTTGCCGAAATATACCATCCTTAGCACCATTGTTTACTAGTCATGCATCACAAACTCAAAATACCTCGTGAGATCAACATTTAAGTAAAAGAGGTACTTTGTATGACATGTAAGTCCTATGCATGCTAGTTTGTCAAGTCACCATTCAAATCCTATTTCTAAGCATTTTGCCAATTCAAGCAAGTATAGGAATTGAAGGTTTGACAATGCAACAATTCATATGTTAATGCATACACAAATGCAACAACTTATTCATGAGCTTGCTCCCCATACTTGTGTGCTTTCAAATTTTTAATTGACCCCTTTCCTTTCTTATCTTTGTGACTTTCTTCTCCCCCTTTGTCAACAATCACCAAAAATGGTGCAAATTATGGGAGTATCAAGTCAATAAATGGGGTTTAGTTCATGTTCACATTGGTTCAATCTAGATCACTTGCCTAGAATATGTAACTAAGTTTGAGCCAAGGACAAGCTTCTTCACACCTCACTAGTAGGGTTATCTTGACCATGTTAAGTTACACATCATGAGCTCATGTTCTAGATTCAACACTAGGTTTGCAAGCCCATCAATATGTCATATGCTACCACTTGATCATACAAGCATAAAGAACAAAAGTGGTACCATATATACATGAAAGCATTTGATTTTTCATGAATGAGCCTATAAGATGCATTTCATGTCTACATGAACTAGACAGATCCTTATCAAAGTATGAATGCCATGTCAACCAATTTTACCTTGCTTTAATCGAAGAAGAGGCATGTCACATAATGTGGAATGCTTTTCACTTCATGTTGGAGTAGTCTAGTATGTTTAGCTCATTTCTCAACTTGCAAAATCTTGACTCATCAAGTGGCTTGGTAAAGATATCCGCTAATTGATCTTTGGTGCCAACACTTTCAATTGCAATGTCCCCTTTGATTTGGTGATCTCTAATGAAGTGATGCCTTATGTCAATATGTTTTGTTCTTGAATGTTGTACGGGGTTGTTGGTTAGCTTGATAGCACTCTCATTGTCACATAGCAATGGCACTTTCTTGTATTTCAATCCAAAATCACTCAAGGTTGCCTTCATCCAAAGCAATTGTGCACAACAACTTCTGGCACTAATGTACTCCGCTTCGGCCATTGAGAGAGCAACACTATTTTGCTTCTTTGAAGACCATGATACAAGTGACCTTCCAAGCAATTGACAAGTTCCACTAGTGCTCTTTCTATCCACCTTGCAACCGGCATAGTCGGAGTCCGAATATCCAATAAGCTCAAAGTTGGACCCCTTAGGGTACCACAACCCAACATCTTGTGTGCCCTTCAAATACCTCAATATTCTCTTTGCGGCTTTCAAATGACTTTCTCTTGGTGAGGCTTGAAATCTTGCACACATGCACACACTAAACATGACATCCGGTCGAGATGCGGTCACATAAAGGAGACTTCCAATCATTGATCTGTATAGCTTTTGATCTATCATTTTGCCACTATCATCCAAGTCCAAATGCCCATTAGTTGTCATAGGAGTATTCATGGGCTTTGCATGTTCCAATCTAAATTTCTTTACCATGTCCCTTATATACTTGCCTTGACTTACAAATGTACCATTCTTCATTTGCTTAACTTGAAGACCAAGGAAGTAGCTAAGCTCACCAATCATGGACATTTCAAACTCACTTGCCATCATATTTCCAAATTCTTCACAAAAATCTTGATTTGTTGATCCAAAGATAATATCATCCACGTATATTTGTAACACAAACAAATCTTTGCCAAGCTTCTTAGTAAAGAGAGTTGTATCAACCTTTCCCATTTTGAACCCTTTTGAGAGCAAGAAATCTCTCAATCTCTTATACCATGCTCTAGGTGCTTGCTTCAAACCATACAATGCCTTTCTTAGCTTGTACACATGGTTGGGCTTCTTCACATCTTCAAATCTGGGAGGTTGTTCCACATAAACCAATTCATTGATGTACCCATTGAGAAATGCACTCTTGACATCCATTTGATATAACTTGATGTTGTGGGCACAAGCATAGGCTAATAAGATTCTAATGGCCTCCAATCTAGCAACCGGTGCATAGGTTTCTCCAAAATCAAGACCCTCTACTTGAGTGCAACCTTGTGCAACCAATCTAGCCTTGTTCCTTATTACTATGCCATCTTGATCTTGCTTGTTTCTAAAGACCCATTTTGTTTCTATCACATTGTGTTTTTTTGGTCTTTCCACTAGCTCCCAAACTTGATTTCTTGTGAAATTGTTGAGCTCTTCATGCATGGCATTGACCCAATCAACATCTTTCAATGCTTCCTCAATCTTGGTTGGCTCTATGGTTGACACAAATGAGAAATGCTCACAAATTTGAGCTAGTCTTGCTCTAGTTTGAACTCCACTTTGAATACCACCAATGATTTGATCCAAAGGATGATCCCTTGCAATAGAGACCGGTTGCAGAATAGGAACTTGATCATTGGATTGAGATGAACTAGCTTGTTGATCTTGCACTTGAGATTGATCTTGTGAGTCACTTGCTCTTGCTTCATTTTCAAGTTGCATACTAGTATGAATTGCACCATCATCTTCATCATCATTGACTTGCCTTGGCCTAATATCACCAATATCCATATCTTTCATTGCATTTGCTAAGTCATTGCCTCTCACGTCACTAAGATTTTCAACTTTATCTTGAGAGCCTTGGGTTTCATCAAATTCAACATCATGTACCTCCTCAAGAGTACCACTAGCCAAATTCCAAACTCTATATGCCTTGCTTGTGGTTGAATAGCCAAGTAAGAAACCTTCATCACATTTCTTTTCAAACTTGCTCAATCTTGTGCCTTTCTTGAGAATGTAGCATTTGCAACCAAAAACCCGAAAATATGCAATGTTGGGCTTTCTACCATTCAATAGCTCATAAGGAGTCTTTGCAAGCATACCATGGCAATATAAGCGGTTGATGTAGTAGCAAGCGGTGTTGATTGCTTCGGCCCAAAAAGAATGACTAACATTGTATTCACTTAGCATTGATCTTGCCATATCTATCAAGGTTCTATTCTTCCTTTCAACAATGCCATTTGATTGTGGTGTATACTTGGGTGAGAATTGATGTCCAATGCCATACTCATCACACAATTCATCAATCTTGGTGTTCTTGAATTCAGTACCATTGTCACTTCTAACTTTCTTGATGGTTGTTTCAAACTCATTTTGGCTTCTCTTGACAAAAGACTTGAATATATCATACACTTCACTCTTGTCAACTAGAAAGAATACCCATGTATATCTAGTATAGTCATCCACAATCACAAATCCATACTTGCTCCCACCAATGCTAGTATATGTGGTTGGTCCAAACAAGTCCATATGCAAGAGTTCAAAAGCTTTACTAGTACTTATCATGCTCTTCTTAGGATGTGTATTTCCAACTTGTTTGCCGGCTTGACATGAACTACAAAGCTTATCATTTTCAAAAGTGACATCTTTCAAGCCTCTAACTAGATCATGCTTCACTAGTTTGTTCAATTGTTTCATTCCAACATGACCAAGCCTTCTATGCCATAACCAACCCAAACTTGACTTGGTAATCAAACAAGTTGACAATTGAGTTTCACTAGCATTGAAATCCACAAGATATAGGTTGTCCTATCTAAACCCTTTGAATATCAAATTTGACCCATCAACACTAACAATTTCAACATCATCAACCCCAAATATACACTTGAAACTGAGATCACAAAGTTGTGCAACCGAGAGCAAATTGAAGTTCAAGCTTTCAACTAGCAACACATTTGAGATGGACATATCATTGGAGATAGCAATTTTACCAAGTCCTCTCACTTTCCCTTTCTTGTTGTCACCAAATGTGATTGCATCATAGCCACTATTTGCACTTGTGTAGAGAGAGCCAAACATACTAGAATCACCCGTCATATGTTGAGTGCATCCACTATCAAGCACCCAATGCCTCCCTCCGGCTTTGTAATTGACTTACAAAAAGAGATCAATTCTTTTTAGGTACCCAAACTTGCTTGGATCCTTGAAGGTTAGTGACTAAGCTCTTTGGTACCCAAATGGTCTTCTTCTTTGGACCCAACATAGATGTACCAACAAACTAAGCCTTCACACCGTTTGAGCCCTTTGTGAGAATGTAGGAAGAATCAAACTTAATTGAGGATACATAAGCATTGGATTTCTTGCTTTTGCAATCTTGCTCTAAGTGACCAACTTGCTTGCATTTTGTGCAATACCGGCCATTTCTCTTCACAAAACAAGTCTTGTGAGGAGCAAAGGCGGTTTTGCCTTTCTTGGGGGTATAGCCCAATCCCTCTTTGTGGAGAGATGCCCTTTGGCTACCCAAGCACATAAGCAAGCGGTCCTCACCACCATAAGCCTTAGCTAAGGAGTGATTGAGCTTTTTAACCTCCTCCTTTAGGTTCTTGTTCTCAACTACTAGTGAAGGGTCACTAGTGTGTGAGGTAGTAGTGGGGGTGCTACAAGAAGGGTTAGTAGTAGCAACAATAATAGGGTCACAAGAAATATCACATGTTACACCTATGTTGCAAGTTTTAGTTGGTATCACACGCCAAACCCTTCTCAAGGCTGCCGCACAACCAACACAAGACGGGGATCCACCAAGCTACGAGCAATCCACTAAAGATGCCTTTCGCCATCTCCCGCGGGGAAAGGCTCAAGAACCCCTCATAATACCTTGATCGGAGGCGGAGACAATCACCAACTCCCCTCAACGATCCTTGCAGCTCCAAGCCATCTAGGAGTCGGCAAACTCCAAGAGTAATGAGAGAAACCGCTGCGAATCACCGCTACCAAGTGCCTCTAGATGATCTCTATCAATGCAATGCACTTGATGCTCTCCAAACTCACCAAATGTTGATCACAATCAAGTAGGATGAGTGAGAGTGGAGTGGGAAGGCTCACAAGTATGCTATAATGTTCAGGAGTACCAAGAGATACTCCCCAAACCAGCCAAGTGACTATTTATAAGCCACACACAAGGAAATAGCCGTTTAGACATTTCTGCGTACCGTCGGACTGTCCGACGGCCAGACCGTCAGACTAATCTGCACGGTCCGACGCCCCGGATGAACGCCACGTGTCACTAGCCATTTGAAGTCGAACGTTGGATCACAACGGCTAACTTCCCGCGCTAAACGAACCGTCGGACGGACGAACGTCGGACTAACACCCGCGGTCCGATGCCCACTGGAACAGCACCGTCGTATTGAGTCTTCACGGTGCGTCGGACCAAACGAAACCACAGTCCGACGTTTCCAGAGAGCTCCCCGAGCCCTGAAAAACCGACGGACGTTGGTCTGACGCTCACCGTCGGACTAACGCCGAGAGTCCGACGCTCTCAGAGCTCGCCACGCGTCAGCTCTCGCACGATCTGCACCGTCGGACGCTTCGGCTATTGGTCCGACGCTCAGAAACTGAGCGTCCGACGCTCTCAGCAGTTTTAGCCATCGGAGCGAGACTAATGGTCTGACGCTCTGTGACTTTACGGTCCGACGCTCTATTTTCTTAGGATTTTCACTCAAACCTTTCACCCTTTGTTCCCATGTGCTAACACCAAGTGTTCTACACCTTGTGCACGTGTGTTAGCCTTTTCAAAAGAGTTTTCCAAGGGTTTGTTAGTGTCACTAGCATCTATATGCAATGCAATGATCATGAACACCTAGTGGCACTTGATAACCGTATTTCATCAACGATTTCGCCCCTCTTGATAGTACGGCTATCTATCCTAAATGTGATCACTCCCTCTATGGAGTCTTGATCACCAAAAGCAAAACAGCTCCTATGGATTATACCTTTGCCTTGAGCTCCTAGCTTTTTCACCATCTCTTGATGAAGCTTGTGGACTCCTTTTGATGATGGACTTACACCATTTGTATGGATGCCGTCATTGCCCTTCACTTGTGGCCTCCACCGACCTGGTCTTTTGCTCCATCTTGTTGTTTGCTAATCATTCTCATGAAACACTTAGAGCAATCGTTAGCAAACTAGGTTTCATCAATTACCCAAAACCAAACATGGGCTTTCAGCCCCACCCACCAGGGGTGGGTCGGCCGAACTGCCAAAAGTGGAACCAAGCCACTTACACACTGAGTGACAAGTGGGGACTCCTTCTAGAAGACCCTGGCTAGGCCCACCAGTCATAGGGGGGTCGGCCGAACCCCCTGGTGCCCAGCCAGGTCGGTTGGCCTCCACCGACTCCAAGCATGTTTTCCATGTGCTCAAATCACCAAAGCCATCCATCTTGAGGCGGTGGATCCAAGGGTGGAGAGGCAAGGAGCACGCAGGATCACTGACTGTGGCACCCCCTCATCCTCCACTATAATAGAGGCTGCCCACTCCTCTTCAAGACACACCATACAACACAAGAAGCAAGCTAGAGTGAAGTTCTACTCTTTAGTAGTAGTATTAGTCCAGTGTGGGAGTTAGAGTCGAGTCGAGCTACGCTCGGAGTCTCCGGAGTCGTCTACTGGAGAGTCTGGTATAGCTCTTGTACCTTTCCTTCTGTAAGACTTTATCCTTATCAATATATATTATCTTTACTTTACTTCACTAAGTTCTTACTTAGTCTTTACTATTCTTTATAGTATTGTTGTGTCTTGTCTTCTTCTATAGTTGTTTTATACTTGATAGTGATCTTGTCCTAACTCAACGTGTGTTAGTTCATCACCTGTCATAGGGGGTTCTACTTGTTGGTACGCAGCTAGAATAGTGAGACTTAGTGTAAGCGTGGTTCTTAGACTAGATCTTGCCTTTGATTACCGCTTGTCGCACGGATTGTTTTTGGGTGCTAGCAGGTGGTGACAGCCCTGTCTAGTCTTAGTATCCCTCCACGTGTTTTAGGCAAGTTCTTAAAAGGTAGGCTCCCATAAGAGTGTAGGCGCTTCGGGTAGAGGTTTTGTCCTCTATTGTCTCGCACTACCCCCTGCACACCGGTAGTAAGGTAACTATCTTAGTATAAGTCTTCTATTTGATAGGGTAAGTCACAAGAGTAAAGTAAGTGTCATAGGAGTCATATACTCACTCGTCCGTCCACCTAGCTATACTCTACTAGTTATCTTTTAGTTATCTTAATACTTGTTGTTTGTTGGTGTCATTACCTTTTCCTCTACCTATCGATTTACCTCCTACCACTAGCTGGTACTAAGTTGCTATAGACTTAAAGATCTCTCTTTCTTTTTATTAATTATTCCTAGCAACCGCTTTCCCTTGGGATAAAAAATAAATAACGATACCTTGGAATACTCCCGGGTGAAGTGCTACAGTGGTATATTCTGTGTAAGCTTGCGGAATTATCCAATAGACATAAGAAATACCCTCAGGCACTTCTGGCGTCGTTATCAGAGATAGCCTAACACCCTTGTCTCTAGTGGTTGCACTAAGAAGTGTCAACAAGCATTTCTGGCGCCGTTGCCGGGGAAAGCATCAGTCTAGGAATATTAATAAAAAAATTGTATCTGGAGTCTATTATCAATTTAGTTATTGATTAGTGTTAGGGGCTTACCCCTGTCTGTGTTTCTCGTTATCGTGAAGCTAGACAGTGTATGAGTGGTTTTCCAATTGCCAGTCGAATTATATTGAAGATTCCAAGCAATTGTTGAGAAGAACTAGACGCCGTCAAGTTCCACCTCAAATGTTCATCTCAAACCTAAATCCGTTCGAGGAAAAGAGGCTCCGCATTATCAATCAAGGAAGCTATGGCCCAAAAGACCATCTCTGAGTTCTCTGCGCCGTCCGCTGACAACATTGGCACCGGACCGCAGCTCAACTTTGGAGATGCTACTTTTGAGCTCAAGCCTACACTCATCAGCATGGTGCAAGCTAATCCATTCTGTGGAAAGCCACACAAAGACGCCAATGCCCATCTCCAGCACTATCTGGAGGTGTGTGGGACTTTCACTATCAAGAACATCTCGGCTGACGCCATCCTTCTTCGCCTGTTCCCATTCTCACTGCTTGGGAAGGCGAAGCAATGGTTCTATGCCAACAAGAGTGAAGTCACCACCTAGGAGAAATTTGCCAACTGCTTTTCTCAAGAAGTTCTTCCCAATGGGCAAAACAAGCGCTCTCCGTGGCAAAATTTCAAGCTTCCAACAACAAGAGGATGAGACGATTCCCGAAGCATGGGAACGTCTCCAGGAGTACATTCATGCCTGTCCTCATCATGGGATTGAAGAATGGCTCCTAATCCAAGGTTTCTACCATGTGCCTGACTGGATTAGCCCGTAGTCACCTTGATGCTGCAGCCGGAGGAGCATTCCTGCAACATAATGTCAAGGATGCTAAGGACCTCATTGAGAAAATGGTTATCAACCAAGGTTGGAATGAGGAACGTCTCCAGTCCAAGAAAAGGGGTATGCACACCATTCATGAGGTGGACATGCTCTCAGCAAAAATGGACCTCTTGATGAAAAAGGTCGAAGAAAGTTTCAAGAAGGAACAAGAGGCCAGTAGACCCACTGCCACCACACGAGCAATTGAAGTGATCCATGGTGCGAGGTATGTGGTGGGGAAGATCATTCGGGCAACAACTGTCCTGAGACGAAGGAGGAAGTGAGCTTCATCAACAACAACAACAACAATGGGACTCGCGCCCCTTCAACCAAGGAAATCAAGGTAATGGTTACAGCAATAATTTCAATAATTCTTATGGTTACCAACCAACCTTCTCTTAAAGATCTTGTCTTAGGCCAATCTAAAATTAATGATAGCATAAATAAGAAAATCATGGCTAATGATAAGATTCTTGAAAATCTTAGTGAGAAAATGGATAGCTTTAACACTGCTATGAAAAACCAATTGAACTTTAATAAAATGATAGAAACCCAATTAGCTCAAATAGCAGCAGCTGTCCCATCCTTCGAACAAGGTAAGATCCTAGGGAAACCTGAGGAATCAATTGAGGGTGTTAAGTTAATTTCCACGAGGTTTGGTAAGCCTCCGGATTAGGCAAAACCCGGGTTGTCTTCTTGATCAGCCATTCATGGGCAAGAGGAGTGACACCGGCCATCCTACCATCACCTGCGAGATCGGGACCACACACCTTCAACAACGCCTTCTGTGACCTTGGATCTGGCGTCAACATCATGCCTAAGGTAATGTATGAAAATTTATTAGGGGGACCTTTGTACCCCACTTTTGTCAAATTGCAAATGGCCGACCAATCAATCCGGTTCCCCGAGGGATTGGCAAGGGACATCCTTGTCAAAGTTCAAGATGAATACATCCCCACTGACTTCATCATTCTTGACATGGGGGCCGATGACGAAGTCCCCGTCATCCTGGCAACGCCATTCCTCAACACCGTGAATGCCATCATCTACATGGGATCCAGGCCAAGTCCACTTCCAACTCCCAGGTAAAAGAATTAAATATCCTTTCAATGGTTATAAATCGATGCAATAGGCAAGGAAGAATCTGTGGAGAAACAAGCCACAATATGCACCCCACCGAAAAAATCAACTGCCAAGGTCCAAAAAGGCCGAACTAGTAAGTAAGGCTGAGGTGGTAAACAAGGCTGACTCCGCTAAATCACAAGCATCAACCAAGAAGGAATGGTGGAAGAAAGAGATGCGATCATCACGGTCCCCATCTCCGGGATCCGATCGAAGCACCCGAAGAATGAACCTGAACTGGAGAGATCCTGCTCTACGGACCTAAAACATGGAGCCCTTGCTGGTAAGGTAAATCAGTATTTATCCCATATTTAATTTTTGCATTTCAATTTTGAATTTTCTTCATTGCATTTGATGTTTAATTTTGGCAATATTTTATTTCGACAAAATAAAATAAGTAGATGAATAAAACTTGAAAAAGATTATCTCTGCTCACACCTGAGGTGGTGGGACCACCTAGGTGGGGTCGGCCTGACCCCACCATGGGGCCCACCCGCCTCTGGTGGTGTTGGCCTGGTGTCCTGATCATGCTCCCAAAATTTGAACACCAGCTCCTTTTGAATTTTGGTCGACCATTCTTTTGTCATGACCACTCTTATATGCTTCAAGGAGAATCCAACACCCACATCCATCCAAATTTTGAAAAGTGGACACTTTGGCATGCATTAGTGTTCCCATGGTCCATGGGAATCACTTTAAACATGTCCCCACTTTTGTCATACACCTTCTACCTTCACAAAACACTAGACAAGGGAATCTCTGAAAATTTCAAAACTTTTGGTCCACTACTAATCTCTACTTTCCTAGACACACTGTTTAGAGCTGAAAGGGGACAAAACCTGGTTCGGTAGAACCATGTTTTGGCTCCCCCCAAGAAAGTGGTGTTTGAATTCAAATAGATTCCCTGTGAAAAGGTAAAAGCAACATTGAACCTGCAATTTTTGGTTCGGCCGACCCACTATTTGGGTCCTCTCTACAGAGTTGCATTTGAATTCAAATAGATTCCCTGTCCAAAGGCAAAAGCAGTTCTGATCTTGTCATAATGGGTTCGGCCGACCCATCAATTGAGAGCTGTCAGCAAGGTCAAGTTTAATTCAAATAGATTCCTTGTCCAAAGTTGAAAACAACGAAAACCAGACCAAGGGGCGGTTGGCCGAACTCGTCCTAGTGGCCTGGCCACCAGCCCTTCTCCCCCTATAAATACCCTTCCAATGTGTGCTCATTTCCACTGCCCAATCCAGCTGAATCATCTCGAGCACACAATCTCCCTTCTTCTCTCCATTTGAGCAAGATCTTTCTCAAGTTTAGTTTAGCCACTCAAACCAAAAACCCAAAAATATTGTACTAGTAGAAACTTGTCTCACTCTCATCTTTGCTCTCAAACTCTTGTTTATGGAGGTAGCCATACCCCACAAGGACTACTAATAGTGGGATAGCTAACGCTAACGCTAACGCTAATTCCTGTTGTTGTAGTGTGTTCTTGTGTGAGCTCACTGTTGCAGGATGAAGAAGTTCTCCTCCGCACTCAAAAAGGCCAAGAGTGTCGTAGGGAGTTCCTCCCGACGACCCTGCCATGATGGAGATGAAGGAAGAGAAGCCCCACCAAGAAGAAGCTTTGGAGTGCCTTCCGAGAGGACGTTCAACCCCAAGAGCGGCCTCATGCTAAATCAAGAAGAGTACCAAAGGTACACCTCCATCCGACACTGAGGGTATGAATATACCGGCATTATCGACCCTGTCCTCCTGGACAGCAGAGGTATGACCGCAGAATTTAATACTATTTTCAATACAATCGGTTGGGGAAGTTTTTGGGAAGTGCAAGAACTTGGAATAGAAAAGCTCACCATTGAATTTCTATGCTCTTTACAAGCCACTGAAAATAATGTCTACTTTCGCACGTTCAACCAAGAGTATAATTTAACATGGGGAGTTTTTAGCATGGCACTTGGTTTTGATAATGACTGTCATCTAGACCTTGTTAATGCAACAAGAAGATTTGATAAAGCTAAATTTTGGAAAGCTATAACAGGATCTAATGATTGCTCTAACCCTAAAACCGATGAAATTCATAATCCTACTTTGCGCTTGATCCAATATTAGATGGCTATAACTTTTCTTCCTGGCTCTAATGTGCAAGTTCTTTACAATGATGAATTAAGACTGCTCTATGCCATGACAAAGAAAATAAAAGTTTCACTTGGTAAAATGTTGGTCCACTTTTGGCTTGGTATTTTCCATAGAAGCGAGCCCATATTCTTCACTTCCTTTTATCACGTGCATTGCTGAAACAATGGACTCGCTAGATGGAAAACATTACTTTGAATACATTGCCTCTCCTAGAGATATTGTAATCGAAGATTTCTTCATAAGCACTCAAGTCCTAAAAAGAGATGAAAATGGTGATATAAAAATGATTTATTCCCGGCCATACAGCTGAAATCTCTCTCCCTTGTGAGAGGCATCGGTTGTATGCGCTGCGCACGCTAACTATAAATTGGGACCGAGAGGCAAGGAACCAAAATATTGCAAGATCAAGAAGGGTGACATGGAGCATGTCACAAGCCGCCCAATTTGAGCAAGGCGGCACATTACGAGCTGCAGGAAGATACGAAGAAGAAGGCGATGAGGCAAGTTCCATGGACATTTCAAGGTCCATGGAACGGCCTCAACAGCATACTCCAAGAGTGTGCACTCCCCGTCTGTCCGCACGGGCGAGGGGTCGTCGAAGCCAAGGATCAGAAATGGATCAACTCATCAAGGACATGGGCACAATGCAAGTTGAGCAAGATGCAACTCTGAGTATGGCACAACAAAATGCCCAACTATTGCAAGCTATCCAAGATGAAGAAGCATAACGCTGGGCGGGAATGGTTCCAATACTACCCGCCACCACAATGAGCAAAAGGACAAGCTTGGGGGAGATCCTCTCCCCCACCAAGGTAAGTATTCTATCCTAGCTATTTGCATTATTTTAATTTATTGCATATAAAAAATGCATAAGATAAAAATACCAAAAATATTTCCTTTATTTCCATATGTCTCATGAATATTTAACTTCCTCATGGAAATGATGAATAGTTGCTCTGTTAATGTTTCTTTAATGCCTAATTTACAACTTAGTATTTCTTTAAGTATGGATCACTTGGCTCATTTAAATCATCATGAACCTGAAAACTTTATGGATGCTAAGTGCTAGAACTAAGTCTAAGTTGTTGTGAGATATGATATAGTGAAACAAGAGCTACTATAATATTGTTCTAAGCATGCATGATTACTGGAGATTTATTTCTTAATCAAGTCAAAATCTTATTGTTCCTCAATGGTGATAAATTCCTACCATAGCCACATATGTTACACATGTCTAAAACCTTCCACTCAAGCTACTTGCTTTGTATTGAGTGTTGTCAAGTCTTGTTGACCCTTATTGAGAGTCTTATCATGCTCCCAAGATCAAGATCACGTACACACCATATATACATGCTGCTTCTACACTGGAAGTACGCAACAACATGCCTTTCATTTTCCACCAAATAAATGCTCCATGTGTTAAAGTCATAGAAAATCTCTCTTAGTCATTATGGTAGTAGAGACAAAAGGCTATGCAAAATGAAAAGAAAGAAAGATGGACACAAGAAAGTCCATAGAAAAGAAAAGAAAAATATTTGAGCAAGTCTAGGCTCATAAATAAAAGAAAAAAATGATAGCCATGTCTCTAAAATTTGTTAAAGAGAGATACAATTCAAATAGAGGAGCATTATTTTCCATCATCATCCATATACATTGCACATCTTGATCTAAGGGCATGACACTTCTCTCTTTGGATCCAAGCTTTGACTCTACAACATATGCAAAGTAAGTATGCCATATTCTTTCATTCCTACCTTAAGCTCCACATAAGCCATTTTTAGAAGTAGGATGATAAAGAGAAGGCAACATTTACTTTATGCCTTGGTAAGGAATCATACACCATTCGAGCGATATGAGAGAACCATATGAGGAACATTAAGTTTTCTTTTACAAAACATTGCTAAAACCTCCAGTATGAAAGTTGCAAAGAATGAGAAAAATAATGCTCAAGTTAAACTGTTCTGTCTCTCAACAACCTAAGGCAAATGGAAAGTCATTTAGCCCCATAAAGGACTAAGGTAAAATGGGTGAATTTCTATTTTTCCATTCAAAAGAGAAGTATTTAGTTGTACACATGGTATTATTGAAATATGAACATAGTAGCAACTCCTGATCCACCGAGGCTAAGTTTAATTATTTGCTCAGGACGAGCAAAGGTTAAGCTTGGGGGATCTTGTTGACGGTGGATATACCCTAAAATTCCACGTTCAAACACCATCAATAGGGCTTGGATTAAAGGGAAGATAAACATATCATGAGCATATTTTACCAATAACTAGTTCCACACGTACTCTTAAGCTTGTGATTGCAGGGAACACCAAAACAATGCAAAAGTGAGCAGCTAGGGGCTAACTACTTGGTTCGGCTGAACCATGTCATGTTGCCCCTAGGCCACCACCTTTTAACACAGTGCATACAACATCAAATGGAAGAGATCAGAGCCAAGGGTGGGCCCGCGGCCGAACTGCCCATGGGGCCCACCTGGCTCTGGTGATGTGGCAGGCTCCGTGTGACACTCCAACCAAGTCATTTCATCCATCGGATCAACTTGTCCTTTCATTCAATGGCGGAGATCAAAGGCACACGGATTGAGGCATGAAACGAAGCAATCAAGACAGAACCAACACATAGGAAGAGTCTATGATAGATGGGGACCACGATGGTGGGCCCTACCCACCAGGGGTGGGTCGGGCGAACTGCCAAGAGTGGAACCAAGCCACTTACACACTCAGTGACAAGTGGGGACTCCTTCTAGAAGACCCTGGCTAGGCCCACCAATCATAGGGGGGTCGGCCGAACCCCCTGGTGCCCAGCCAGGTCGGTTGGCCTCTACCGACTCCAAGCATGTTTCCCATGTGCTCAAATCACCAAAGCCGTCCATCTTGAGGCGGTTACAAGGCAGTGGATCCAAGGGTGGAGAGGCAAGGAGCACGCGGATCGCTGACATGGCACCCCCTCATCCTCCACTATAAATAGAGGCTGCCCACTCCTCTTCAAGACACACCATACAACACAAGAAGAAAGCTAGAGTGAAGTTCTACTCTTTAGTAGTAGTATTAGTCTAGTGTGCGAGTTAGAGTCGAGTCGAGCTACGATCGGAGTCTCCGGAGTCGTCTACTAGAGAGTCTGGTATAGCTCTTGTACCTTTCCTTCTGTAAGACTTTATCCTTATCAATATATATTACCTTTACTTTACTTCACTAAGTTCTTACATAGTCTTTACTATTCTTTATAGTATTGTTGTGTCTTGTCTTCTTCTATAGTTGTTTTATACTTGATAGTGATCTTGTCCCAACTCAACGTGTGTTAGTTCATCGCCTGTCATAGGGTGTTCTAGTTGTTGGTACGCAGCTAGAATAGTGAGACTTAGTGTTAGCATGGTGCTTAGACTAGATCTTGTCTTTGATTACCGCTTGTCGCACGGATTGTTTGTGGGTGCTAGCAGGTGGTGATAGCCCTGTCTAGTCTTAGTATCCCTCCACGTGTTTTAGGCAAGTTCTTAAAAGGTAGGCTCCCATAAGAGTGTAGGCGTTTCGGGTAGAGGTTTTGTCCTCTATTGTCTCGCACTACCCCCTGCACACTGGTAGTAAGGTAACTATCTTAGTATAAGTCATCTATTTGATAGGGTAAGTCACAAGAGTAAAGTAAGTGTCATAGGAGTCTTATATTCACTCGTTGTCCTCCCACCTAGCTATACTCTACTAGTTATCTTTTAGTTATCTTAATACTTGTTGTGTGTTGGTGTCATTACCTTTTCCTCTACCTATCGATTTACCCCCTATGACTAGCTGGTACTAAGTTGGTATAGACTTAAAGATCTCACTTTCTTTTTAGTAATTATACATAGCAACCGGTTTCCCTTGGGATAAAAAATAAATAACGATACCTTGGAATACTCCCGGGTGAAGTGCTACAGCGGTATATTCTGTGCGCTTGCGGAATTATCCAATAGACATAAGAAATACCCTCAGGCACTTCTGATGCCGTTATCAGAGATAGCGTAACACCCTGTCTCTGGTGGTTGCGCTAAGAAGTGTCAACAGAGGCCAACCGACCTGGCTAGACACCAGGGGGGTTCGGCCGACCCCCCTATGACAGGTGGGCCCAGCCAGGGTCTTCTAGAAGGAGTCCTTATCCTGTCAGGGAAGGTGTAGGTGGCCTGGGCCCACAAATAGTGGTTCGGCCGACCCACAGCTGGTGGGTTGGACCCACCACCGTGGTCCCCATCTGTCACAGACTGTCCCCTTTTATTGGATCCACTTCGTTTGCATGTTGTCACGTTGAATCCTTGTGCTTTGCTTCTCAACCGTTGAATGGAAACACATGTTGATCTGAGGGCTGAAATGGGCTGAGTGGAAGGTCACACGGATCCTGCCACATCACCAGAGATAGGTGGGCCCCATGGGCAGTTTGGCCGATGCATGGGTGGGCCCACCCTTGGCTCTCCTCTCTTCCAATGTGATGTTTTGCACCATGTCTTGATGTGTGATGACTTGGTTCCCAAATACATGGTTCGGCCGAACCACATTATTGGGCTCCAAGTGTTCATTTCTGCTCTGTTTCATCTTCCCTGCATTCACAAGCTTAAGAGTACATGTGCAACTAGTTATTGATAAAATATGCTCATGATATGTTTATTCTCCTTTGAATCCGAGGCCTAGTTGACGGTGTTTGAATGTGGAATTTTATGGTATATCCACCTGTCAACAGTGTCTCATTAATGTCAACCTTCAGGGCTTTAAGTTCATCGTCTGCTAGCTCCTCCTCTATTGCAACGGCATAGGTGTCACCAACCCGCCGTAAGGTCCGTAGCACTGCAGGTGGGACCTCGCCTGCAGTCCTCCCGCGAGATTTCTTCGACATCTTGCTCGGGAGGTGCCGCGCTGGAAGACGGACGACCCTAATGCTCCTAATCGGCACCCGACGGCGACGCTGAGCCATGAGGCTCAGACTGATGATCTCCTCCAGTGTCTTCACGTGGCCGCTCCATGCCTCGACCAAGCGGCGAAGCTGGCGGTGTAGGAGTACGCCGCGGCGGTTGCTCCGTCGGTGGAGTCTGGCGGCTAGCCGCAGGATCTTCCGGCGGGACCTCTTGCGTGTGGGCATCTAGTGGTGATTCTTCTGGTGCCTCTAGCGACTCGTGATCCGAAGGCCACGAGGCCGATATGCCAGCACCACTTCTGCTCTTTGCCGATTCACCTCCAATTACTCCACCACTCGCCGTTCCCTCAACGTCCTCGGTGGAGGGTCCCCTGAATTATGATGCAGACTCCATGGTCACCGGCAATTAAGAAGAACACTCAACAAAGAAGTATAATAGAGAAGACATGGGTTACTCACATCTTCCGACCGGTGACGCTTGCGTGTAAACTGCTTCTTATGACCAGCAGTCCCTTCATCAGGACCCGGATTACTGCTCGGAGGGGCTTCCCCCTTCTGACGTTTCGGTGCCGGCTCTTCATTGTCACTCAAGCTCGAAATCACCGCCTGATGACGAGGCTGTTCCTTGGAGATCTTCACCGGCTTGCTAGGGCGCCGAGCACTCCTTTTCGATGAACCAACTCCTTCGCTCACCGGCTGCTTACCCCAAGCAGCTCGGTCAGCTAGGGCCTCCTGGTCATCATCGTCATCTTCTTCTTCCTCGCCATCCGAGCGCTCCGCGAGGTCTTCATCCTCGCTACCAGGCTAATAACGGCGTCGAGGGATGAATCCTTCAGGCCACTCTGCAGTAGGCACCTCTGAAAAGTACACCTTCCGGTCCTGGCCATTTATCTTCAACAAATCAAATGAGATACAAAGGATCAACATTTGGAACAGAAGACATAAAGAAGAAATCTGCAAACAGCATACCTTGGGCGGCGGATTCCCAATGAGCAAGGCTTTCTGTTGGCCTCGGTTGTCGATATGTGTCCGGTTACCAAAAAGCTCCTTCAGCATCATTGTCGCTTCAGAGGCTGACATGTGATCGACCACCTCTCTGGTCGGATCACTTCCACCGGTCCACTCATAAGCAGGGTGAACTCTTTCCTTGTAGGGCTGTACTCAGCGCCTCACGAAGTTGGTGGCTACTCCAAATCCATTTAAATTCAGTGCCCTTCAGAATCTGCAACAATTCATGCACTTGCTCCATTTCATCAGATTTGGGTCTGTCTGACGAGCTTGACTTCCTCTCTGGTATCTACTCGATGGCACACTGTTGGCAATTCTAAGCTCACTACCAAGAATAGAGTTATTCCTGATAATGGCATTAGAAAAGCTTATTGATAATTCCTATGACTATTGCAGAATTCCGCAAGCGCACAGAATCTATGGATGTAGCACTTCACTTGGGAGTAACCAAGTATCGTATTTATTTCCACAGGGAAGCTTCTTATGGCTAGAGATATCCAATGGTAACTAAGAACAATCACGATTTATGATAAGAATGAACTAGTGAAGTGATAACTAATCGAAATAATCTAGTCTAAGATAGAGCCAAGCAACGGTGTAGACAGTGATGAGCCCAAGAGTGGAATGCAAGGTAACACAGGTAGGTTAACTCCAATTAGCACTTCGGGGGAATGCGCGGTCCCAAAAGATTGAGATTACTCACATCCAGAAAAACCCTACGCTGATAAAACCATACCGAACGTGGTGGAATCCAGAGGATCTTAGGGCTGTCACCACCTAAGACCTACCACTACTATCCGTGGGTCTAGCCACAATCCAAGGTAACTTCTAGTCTAAGCACCACGCTTACACTATAGGCTACTACTCTAACCTCGCGCTAAGATTAGAGCACTGTCTAGCGGCGAAGATCCCGCACTAAGTGTATGAAAACCGATAATTAATCCCCTAGTACTACCGCAACATGAGCACTCAAAGTAATATTTAAAGTAAATACTTGGAAGTAAATACTAAAAGTAAGTACTGAAAGTAATGCGGGAAGTGTAAGTACTAGAAAGGAAATTATATAACCGAATCGAAGAGTACCTTACAAAGGAAGCGCCCGAGAGAGAGACCTTTGCAGAGCTCTCCTACTCATCTGCTTCTCTTCACTCATACTCTCACTACTAGCCTCGCTAGGAGGCTTCTCACTAGATGAGCTTGGATGGACTAAACTCCAAATCTTTCTATTCTTCCTAAGCTGATTACAACTGAAGCATTCAGGGGATATTTATAGCACTTGGAAACCCCTGGGGTACTTGTAGAGGTGGCTGGAGGTCGGTGGCCCGAAAGTGCAGGGCGGGCGCCCTACTAGGGGGCGGGCGCCCGGTGGATTCCACCGCCTTGCCATCCAACGCTCCAGGATCCTCCCCAATGATGGTTACAAGGTCGGTTGAGCACGTTTCGGCAGTTGGAGAGGCGGTTTGTGGCCCTTGGAGGATGACAAGTGGGTCCATGAATCCTTGGCACCACCTTTGATCTGCCTTGGATGAAAACCGACTTTAAATGAATGGCCACAAGTGCTTGGGTGACTCTCCGCCGGATTGTGGATGTGGCAGGCCATATTGACAGGGCGGGCGCCCTGTCCAACAGGGCTATCAGATCCAGGTGAGGTGATTTTGAGCCATTGATGTAGAATCAACGTGCCAAACTCTGTTTAGGAGGTGGGGGTACAGATCCATGATGTGGCGGAGTGTAGACGGCACCAAGTGGGGGGCGGGCGCCCTTTCCAACAGGGCGGGCGCCCTGTGACTTGATCCCAATGTGGCTCTTGTCACGTGTACTGCAAAAATGTTCCTTGGTTTGCTTCATTTTCACCTGTATTTCACCTGCAACTAAAATTCTTCAAGTACAAGTGAAACTCCGTTAGTTTAAACCAAATTCCTACCTTCTATGTGCCATTTTCTTGCTCAATTTTATCAGTGTTGATGGTTAAAATGTGCATTTAGTGAGCATCAACAAACTGCCCCCAAACTTAGCTTTTGCTCGTCCCTGAGCAAAGACTCGAAATGTTATGCTTATAATTAACTTTCTTATTAGTGACTCACTTTTAATTTTTAACATGTCAATGCAACTACTCATATCCAATCACCATTACCCATAGGGCTTCCCTTAACCTAAAAAATAGAGCACAGACTAGCTAGAAAGAGGGTTTGTTCTCCATGCCCTTTTTGTCCGATTCAATCTTATGGAGGTTTTTGAATATTTGCAATAATCATGCTTTAGACTCTTCTGTGGCACTCTTCAGTCTCTTTAATATGTGTGTGGAATTTTTTATCTCACTCAAAAAGCTTGCAATGCCCTCACATCCTATCTCTAGTAGCTTATGTGGAGTTTTAGGATCATAGGAAAATGGGGCATACCATATATAATGTAATATTACTAAGCCAAACAATTGGATCAAAGGAGCAACAAGTCATAGACTTAGACCGAGAATGTGCATGTGTATGGTGGTGGTGCTAATTACTCCTTTCATGGCCTTTCCCTTTTTAGAAACATGGCTAGCTCTTTCTTTTCTCTTTTTTTCCATCAGAGCACTTGCTCTCTTTTTTTCTTTCTTTTCTCTTTTTTTTGTTTTTGTACTAGAGACTAGCCATGCCTCTTTTTGAGGAATATTCCCGAGGGATAAATGATAATGTCCATGGAGTAGATCCTAAAATAAAAGGCATGTTGTTGCTTATTCTCATGTAAGAATAGCAATATGAAGGTGGGTGTTCGTGTTCTCGGTCATGAGAATATGACAAGTTTCTCTACTATGATTCACAAAAGTTTGACAAGGCTCAACATAAATATAGGCAGCAAGTAGAGTTTTCCTATCTAACAAATATGGCTCTGGTAGGTGTTCTCTTTTGCCACAGAAGATCTTAAGCAAGTTTTATCATTATTTAAAGAAATCCTCCACAGATTAATCTTGCTCATGACAGGATAAAAACTTACTCATTTCTTTGCTAAATCATGACAGTCAAATTTTTCAAGCCTTATTCTAGCATTTGCAACCCACGGGGTTTAAGTTCATGGTATAAGTAAAATCACATTATCAGTCAAATCATCAGCGAATGACTAACTTGAAGCAATTATAAGCAATAAACATTTTCATTTTCTTGTTTGTTTTTTAAGTAGTGTGAAAGTGTGGGTGTTTATTTATTTATTTTTTCAAGCATAACAATACTAACATAACCATTACTACTATATTATTATTATTATATATTTTTTTACAAGAAATAAAATAATATAAATGCGTAAATAAAAGGATGGGTTGTGTGTACTTACCTTCGCGGGGGGACCTCCCCTAAATTGGTTGTGAAAGCATCACTGGAAATCCCAGCCCTGGCGATGATAGAAATCGTCCCAGCGGCGGTCATTGCGACGAGCTAGGTAGTGCATATCCCTTGTCTCTTCCTCATTCTCTTGCCTGTATTGCCGGAACTCATATGACAAATCTTGTAACCCTTGATGAAGCTGGTCTTGGCCAATCTGCAGCCCTCTATCTGATGCTAGGACATAGCCAAGGTTTTGCTCCCATCCATGCACCGAAACTAAGTGTCTCGGTGGAGGGTATCCTTCAGTGTTGGATGAGTGCGAGCCTCCCACACCAATGTATCTGTAAGAGCCACCCAAGTGTTGGGTACTCTCAGAACTGCTGATATGTGCAGATGCTTGTCCATAGGGATCCCATGGGTCAGTCGGCTGGTGCTGCTGCGGGGGTGGCTGGTACCAGTTGGAACCTCCTGCTTGTTGAGAGCCAGGAGCCGACCATGCACCCCACTGACTAGTGTGTGGCATGGCTCCTTGGTGAAATGTTTCTTGTGCTGCCCGCTCTGCTTGCTCTTGTGCTGCAGCCTGAGCAGCTCTCATCTGGGCCATTATTCTTCTTCCTGCAACCTGCATAGCATGTTCTTGTGCCAGGCTTGCGACGTGCTGTTCCTCGGTCTCGAAGGGTAAGTGCAAAGAGTTCACATTTCTTAACCATAGAGTCATGTCAGGCAATGGAATTTCATTAATAAAACCTTGGTACGTCATGATATATTTTTTATTTTTCACATCATACTTCATCATGTGTGCTTGCCTGAAATGCACTATGTCTAAAATTACCCTTTCAGTGTTAATGAAATTAATTTGTGCACTGCCCAGCAAACCCATGTTACTGACTATCTTAGTCACAAGTGAAGTCATTTCAATGGTTGTATCTGTTACCCGTGTAAACACTTTAGACCAATAATCCATCATAGTTTTAACTGGTGATACACGAATTCCTTTTAATGCGGCAAACAAAATTTGTATTTCATCGGTTCTAACTTTCCTGGGGTCATGTCTAGGATAAAAGGTTATGGCAATAAATCTTTGCAACATCCTAAGAGTTGGGTTATGTATCTGAGAAGTTCTAGAATATGCTGCATCTTGGCAGCCTGAAATTTCATACCAAAAGTTTTTCTTATTAAAATCTTTACAGGCCTTATCTAAGTCTACTGGACAATTCTTATCAAATCCTAGTAGCTCACTAAATTGTGTCCATGTATAAGAATAATTTTCATTAAACACACGAAATTTGCAGTGGCTACTAGTGACTTCTAGGGTTCATAAAAATTCTAAAGTAAGCTCTCTACACCCCTAGTTCATTAACTATCCATGCATTTCCCCACCCCGAAGTACGAAATATGGTTTGAAATTCAGTAATCATACCTGTAGCGTTGAGCAAGTCGTGGTCGATTTCGGGGGTGTGGATGAATATGCGCTCGCGTAGTATGCGGAAGGCTTCTCTTTCCCGATTATTTAGCCAAATAATCTGGGCCTCATCCACAAGAATATGAATGGGTGGATGTTGAGTGCTGTGTTCTTCGGGAGGTTCTTCACGGCTTGACTGATCAACAGACATGTTGCTTCTTAGGGAGTGCTGACTTCCTAAACTTGAATGGCTTCCGGACGAGAAGCGTAAATGTTGGTTCGGTCTTCCACTACTGCTTCCATCACTGCTCCCTCCTGTCTTCTTCTTCCTCTTCCCGAACAAGTTCTTCAACATGATGAAACACAAAAACACTAATAAGGCAAGGATTAAGGTTAGTAAAACAAACCACTCCTCTCGGGAGTGTGCGTGCTACCTTCCTGTGTCTCTCCTTGCTTTGCTTTGCTTAGTGATTAATGGCTAGCGCTTACGAAGTTGCTCGGAGGAAAGGAAATGAGTGCGAAGCAGGAGTTTGAGCTTGGATTCCTGGTGAAGCACTTGCTCGAGCATGTGAGAGTGTAAATAGACTAAAGTGAGCAGCAGAGGGGACAGGATTGGGTAGAGGACAGGGTGCCCGTCCTATTTGACAGGGCGCCCGCCCTATGGCCTTGTCGAAATCTCAGCTTTGCACTCTCACATGCCAAAGTCTCCACTCTAGAGCATCTTGCATTATTCAAAAGGTCAGCTAGCAGCCAGAGAAATGAGGGGAGAGTTTGGAACTGTTTGGGACAAGATAAGAAAGAAAGCAAAGTGAAGATTGGATGGGGTTTGCCTGCCATTTCCTTGTGCTTTACTCTCCACTTGCATGTGATCAGATAGTGGAGTAGCTAGGGGAGCTAGAAGCCAAAGGGGGCAGGGCGGCCGCCCTATCAAAGTGGGCCACCGGCCTTCTAATCCCTAACTTTATTATCCTAAGTGAGATACTTAGCGAGTTTGCGAAAGAAAATGAGATTACTTAAGAAAATAAATCAGGTTAGAACTTATCTTAGCTTAACTTACCTTGGTTAGGTGCATCGAATGCTCGCATGATGATCAACACTTCATGTTGTCTTCATGCTCCAGAGAATCTTCATCATGCATGGTGGTGTCGGCAGGTGGTGCGTCCTCTACTGACGAGCACTGCTCCAGACGTGGCCTGAAATGAAAGATTTCTTCTTTCCTATTGATGTTGAGTCAGATTTCTCCGGCTCCTACATCAATGGTTGCATTTGCAGTACTTAAAAATGGTCTTCCTAGGATTAGTGGTGTTCTAAAATCAGGATTTATATCTAACACCATGAAATCCACGGGAACGAAACAATTTTTAATTTGAACAGGAATATTTTCCGCTATTCCCGCCGGGTATCATATTGATTGATCGGTGAGCTGCAAACACATAGTAGTTGGAGATAAAGATGCGTGATTAAGTTTGTCATATATTAACTTGGGCATGACGCTGATGCTTGCTCCAAGATCGCACAGAGCTTGATCAAATTGTTGAGTTCCGATAGAGCATGAGATAGTAGGATTTCCGTGGTCCTTTTTCTTCTCGGGGAAATCATTGAGAATAGCAGCACTACACTGCTCCGTCAATTTCACCATTTCTGTGCTCGGGATTGGTTTCTTTCTATTGAGGATGTCCTTCAAATATTTTGCGTAGGTAAGTACCTGCATTGCATCAACTAGAGGTATATGTATATATAATTTTTGTATTACATCTACGAATTTCCCGGAATTGTTCATCCTCCTTTGGTTTCCTGTTACTGGTCAGGAAAAGACAATACCTCGGTATCATAAAATTCATGAGGAGAAGTTCTTACCTTTTCTTGAGGTGTAGTGGAATCTTCTCTTTGAGCTTCTTCTTCTACTACCTTCTTCTTGGGCGTAGAATCAGGATAAGGGGGATCACGAGTGGTCTTACCACATCTCGTGGTCACAGCATTAACTTTTTCATTATGGTATGATAGTTTCGCATGAATATCTGCTAATTGCTTTTCTAACATTTTATTAAAGTCAAGTTGTTCCCTTAACAGCTCATGAAATTTATCTATTCTAGCATTTATGTCTCCTAGGATTTTATCTTGATCAATCAACACTAAACAAGAACCAAAGTTTATTTTAGCTTGATTTAAACAAGTTCCTTAAGAGAATGATTGCTAGCATGTAAAGAATCATTATCCTACCTACGTAGATTCCATCTTTGGTAAGGTGAAATTGGTTGGGGATCATATCCGCCATCATTTAAAAGAGATTTAGCTTCTTTTATTGGACAGATATCTATGTTATGATTTTTATTTCCACATAATGCACATGGTGTTTTAGCATTTGCATAATATTCTACAGCAGCACGATCTCTTTTCCAATTAGCTCTTTCTTCTAACTTTTTCAAAAGGTATTCAAAAGATAGCTGAAACTTCAAAAGTATTAGAATTACCTTTAAGATGATCGTCGGTCCATCCTTGATTATCCACCATCTTCTCAATCAACTTCTTGGCTTGACTCACCTTGAGAGACAAGAATGCACCTCCGGCGGCAGCATCAAGATGTTGTCGAGAATCCATCATGAGTCCATGATAGAAGCTTCGGATTAACAGCCAATCTTCAACGCCATGGTGAGGGCCGACTTGTATGTACTCTTGCATGCGCTCCCATGCTTCGGGGATGGATTCACGAATCTCCTGTTGAAAGTTAGAAATCTTGCTACACAAAAGATTTGTCTTACCAACAGGGAAGAATTTAGTCAAGAAGTGGTTGGAGCACTTCTCCCAAGTGTTCATTGATCCCATGTTTATGTAGAACCACTGTTTCCCTTTCTCAAGTAATGAGAAAGGAAAAAGGTGCAGACGGATTGTATCTTGCGAAATTCCTGGAATAGAGATTGTATTGCATATCTCCAGAAAATTCTGGAGGTGAGCATTGGCATCCTCTGAAGGGTTGCCATGTGTGACAGAACCGCCCAGTTTATAAGAGCACAAGTACGGCGATAGCCGTCGAACAGCTAAAGAACCACACTTGAGCCCATATAACTCCGATAGTCTGTGAAATCTCGAAGGATTTCAAACCAAATGGTAACACAACCAAGATCGTACATAGTTCAACAACATCCATTCATATTACATAGATTCACAAATACGGAGTTCGCATAAAAGATCTTACACACAAAATTTAAACTCATATTTGCGGAAGCCAAATAGTTTTGCAATTACATTTACTCACACCAACTGTTGCAATACAGTGCCTAAAGTGGATCATTCTTAAGCAAGATGAGTAGAGTACAGATATCAGCTGCCCAAGCTTCATATCATATCAATAATTAGATAGAGGCAACTCTTGCCTTAGCCACAGGAGACACGCCACCTGCAACAATTTGGGATAAACCCTGAGTACTCAATTGTACTCCACAAGACTTACCCGTCTTACCAAATAAAAGACTCTCAAGGAACATGCAAGGCTTTTCAGTGGAGTTGGCTGACTCATTTGCATAAAAGCTAATTTAGTGAAGATATCATATGCTATTACTAGCAAGCTTTTAGTAATCATAACTTCTTGCTCTTCATTGTAAACCTTATCTATTTCAATCACTTGATTAATTCTAAGCAAACAATATAATAGAACCATAGCAATTTGGCATTTACATTGATAACCATGTTCATGTTCAAACTTAACCATTTCTACCATGAGAGAAGATCAGTCAAGTTTCTCACTATCCAGAAGAGATGGCAATTCGAATCGATTGCAAACCAGCTGGTGTCAAATGCCAATCACAAACCCAGGCAGACCTGATCAGGGTCCCTTAGGTCACCCTTGGTACTATTTGGGTTCCTCCGCGGGTCTGTGGGAGTGATATGCTGGGGGACTGACTAGTGGCCAGGAAGCTCAGGAATCCACTTGCCCATGGTCCGATCTAGCTCCCAAAACCCTACGCGGTCCAGCATATACACTGAGCTAACCAGTTCCCGGCCCAAATAGAGCTACTCGGCTTCGCGGTCGGAACGACTTATCCGGCCAGCTAAGTGATGGCGTCTTTCAATCTTGACCGATGTCCCACAGGGATGTTTCCCTAATTCACTTGGCGGTGATTGGCCTACAACCAAGACCTCCATGTCTTGTTGTATCCAACTCATCCTTCCGCCCAAACTCATTACCTTTCTCAGCTTACATGGTTATTTCACGATAGCAAATATAGCCAACCGTGCTTCTCACTTCCTTATTTTGGTGACCGGAATCACCATATCTACCGGTTCTAAGCAAGTCTAAGTAGAAAAGACGATCCTGAACCTATTTAGGTGAAGGATATATATAGTTGTCCAGCATAATGCAACTACGTTTTCAAGCAATACCTACAGTTGATGCAACAAACACTATACTCAAGTCATTTCATTTCGAAAACGTAGGAATTAATAATGCACTGGGGCTTGCCTAGGGATTCAACACTAGGTTAGTGTTTGTCAGCAAATACTCGCTTGGCGAGTACCTCCCACCATGGCACTTGCTTAGTCCTTCCATCTTCGGGATAAGTTCACCGATACACCGTCTTGTGGATCGGACCCATCATCATACTCTTCATACGCTAAATCTAGCGTACCTAAATGAGATACAAGATGCATGTATGAACATAAGAAATGACAATAGGAGATGCATCACATAAAATTAATCAAGACAAGTTCAAAGTTATCCAATACATAGCCACCTAAGGGTTATCTCACTTAATTCACTCAAACATGACCTAGGACATAGCAAGTAAATCAAACAGAATGCACAAGGAATTACATCCAGGCTATGCAAATATTGATAAATCAAGAATTAACCCAACATGTTTACCGAAGCAAGACTAAGCTAAGGCAAACAACTCTGCCCATGCAGTTTCAGGACAGCAGCGTAACTGGGACAAGATTCAGTCATAACTTGAGTTTTAGATTTCTACCAAAGGTGATCCTAGACTTTTTAGAAACTATAATAAATTTCCAACAATTGTATTTTTATCATCAATAGGTGATTCAAGGGTTAACAAGGCCAAACAAGCACAAGTATGCAGCTCTGTCCAGATTTGGAAAAATTCCCACACTGAACTTTAAACAATTATAACTAAAGATCTAGACCACCAACAAGTGTGAACATAGACTCTATCAAAAACCTAGATAAATATCTACAACTTTGTTATTAAGATCAAGAACTGATTTTAAAGTTAATCATGTCAAATAGCAGAAAGAAGGCACCGCTGTCCAGGTTTGGTCAAAATCTGTCATTCCACTTTGGACCACTATAAATTTAGTTCTAGACCTCTAAAATTAGTGATCCAAGACATACTAGAAAGTATATGAAAAGTACTAAAACTATTGTCTTTATCACCAAAGTATGGTTTTACACTTAAATGAAACAAGCAGTTCAAACATTCAGATCTGTCCAGATTATAATCCAAAACAGATAGCCAGCTTATAAATTTTAAAACTCACAAACCAGTAAATCCTAAAATCATGAAACTTTAATACAAGTTAGATCATTAAATTTTCTACAACTCTTATATTATCATCAAATCATGATTCACAACTTAGATAGACCAAACAATCCAAAGTACAGAGCCTATGCAGAATAGAAGCCAAACATTACAGGACATTTGTTATTTTTATAACTCCTAAACAATACATCCTAAATTCCTGATATTTTTATAAACCATTAATCATAACCTAATGAACATGTCATAAAACTTTCACATTTATTTGAGCAATAAATCTGCAGGCATGAAAATAACAAGCAAAGAAAGCATAAACCACCTATTTATGAAGGTTAAACTAAAACTGCATGAACACAGTAAGCAACCTACATGTTTTATATTTTTATTAGTTAATTCATGTTATCACAAGACTAACAAAACAAGAATCACCAATTTTGGGCTCCTAGTTCTCAAAATATGGCTAAAAGCAAGTTAATAACACTTTGGAAACCACTTTTAGAGATTAATGAATACAGCACACAAATCTAAATGCAACATCACATCTTATGGATCTATCAGGTAAAGCATTCCACGCGAAAGCATTCCACGTGCAGAGGAGGAGACCGGCCGAGTGGAGCCGAGGCGACGCCGGGTCCGGGCGCACCCGCAGAGGGGGACGGCGCGACCGGGGGTTTCCCGTGGCGTCCTGGCCACGGTGGCCGGCAGCTTACCGTGACGGCAGCCCACGGCGTGGTGCCTCCCCGATGGCGAGGAGCTCGGGAAATAGGTCTGGAAGGTGCAGGCGCGATGAGTAGATGCCGATGGCGCTGTCAATTTGGTAGGAGGAAGACCGAGGGAGAAGAATGGCCAGCGGCCATGGAGCCTGGCCTCGGCGGCCATGGCGGTGCTGCTGGACATCGCGAGCAGGGCAAAGTGGGATGAGGGAGAGTGAGGGCGAGCAACCGAGAAAGAGCAGAGACATGCTCGGGCCTCTCCCCGTCGACACGAAGGTGCAAGATGTGGCAAGGAGGTCGGCAATGGTGGTCGCTGCTCTGCATAGAGCCGACACGTCCAGTCCTTGGTGGCAAAACATCGAGCACGTGGCAGGCATCTGAGCAGATGCGATGATAGGCTCTTTTCGGCATATTCCAAGTAGAACTGGATCTTGACACCTATAGAAAATATCTTTATCTCTGATAGCTCTACAAAATCTATTAAGGATGTCAGGCCATTAGAGATCTTCTTTAGGAGATAATCAAGCCCTAACTTGATGCTGTCAATGGCTTAAATGCGATTAGAAAACGATGTCAAAACCTTGTCAAACTGATTCGGTTTGATCCCAAATTTTGGTATGCTCTACTTCAAACAATTATTTGCAACTTCTATTTTTGGTCCAACTCAAGTTACTTAATGAAATTTGAAGAACGTGAAACATCGACGTGGTTGGCTTGGAATTTCAGACTTAGAAAATATTCTGAGTCCTAAAGCAAGGTTTCCATCCATCTTGATTCCACTATTTGAGGTACATAGGAGTTGAATCATGACTTAGCCCCAAAATAACATTTGTTGTATCTCAAGAGACGTGTAACTTTTATTAAAGGTCAAACTCCATATCTTGCTCTGAAAATAGAATCCCATTTTGGTCAAAGCAATGTCCTACGGAGGCCTAAATTAAGGTTTTTAAGCCAAAAGAGATATTTTCAGTGCATTTAGTCAACACGGACTCTTCATGACTTTTGTTGTATAGTCCCAGTAGAGTTGTTTGGTCTAGGTTGCAAGGTTTGGTTAACTTTGTATGCTCATCTTCACTTAATCAATAAATCTAAACAAGGAGATGATTTACTATTTCATGTGAATTCTTGATTCAAATCTCTATGAGACTTTTCCAATAGCCACGGTAGATGGAGATGAATGTGAGACGGTAATCAAGATCATTGATTGACATAACTTGGTTAAGTACATACTCGCTGGTTAGCTCATGACTAACACCTATGGTGTTACACCATGGAATGCAATTGCTTGCACCATCATGATCAATGCGGGTTTGAGCTCGAATTCTCTACTTCCGCTATTAGCACTAGGCATAGTAGCAATGTTGGAAATAGATAGAGTAGAATACTCACAGATTATTCTTGATGTAGATGAACTGGTCGGCTCCGAAGTACTAGGATGCTCGGACTCATCTGATGGATGATCTTGCAGTGTAGGTTCCCTCGATGAAGATGGACGAGATCCAAAAGTCATTCTTGGAGGAGTGAGATTAGCTCTCGCTCTTCTAAGAATTGACTCAGGGTCTTCTTGAAAATCTTCAGGTAGATTGAATCTAGCCATTCTAGCTATCTAGCATAACAGTCACTACAAAAAGACAAATAGGTGTGATCCCGATAAAGAAAGGGGTTAGTTCTGTAGCAAAAACAAAAGAAAATCTAGGCCAATTGCTTCCCCGGCAACGGCGCCAGAAATGCTTGTTGGCAATTCTAAGCTCACTACCAAGAATAGAGTTATTCCTGATAATGGTGTTAGAAAAGCTTATTGATAATTCTTATGACTATTGCAGAATTCTGCAAATCTATCGATGTAGCACTTCACTTGGGAGTAACCAAGTATCGTATTTATTTTCACAGGGAAGCTTCTTATGGCTAGAGATATCCAATGGTAACTAAGAACAATCACGATTTATGATAAGAATGAACTAGTGAAGTGATAACTAATCCAAATAATCTAGTCTAAGATAGAGCCAAGCAACGACGTAGATAGTGATGAGCCCAAGAGTGAAATGCAAGGTAACACGGTAGGTTAACTCCAATTAGCACTTCGGGGGAATGCGCGGTCCCAAAAGATTGAGATTACTCACATCCAGAAAAACCCTACACTAATAAAACCAGACTGAACGTGGTGGAATCCAGAGGATCTTAGGGCTATCACCACCTAAGACCTACCACTACTATCCGTGGGTCTAGCCACAATCCAAGGTAACATCTAGTCTAAGCACCACGCTTACACTATAGGCTACTACTCTAACCTCGCGCTAAGATTAGAGCACAGTCGAGGGGCGAAGATCCCGCACTAAGTGTATGAAAACCGATAATTAATCCCCTAGCACTACCGCAACTTAAGCACTCAAAGTAATACTTAAAGTAAATACTTGGAAGTAAATACTAAAAGTAAGTACTGAAAGTAATGTGGGAAATGTAAGTACGAGAAAGGAAATTATATTACCGAATCAAAGAGTACCTTACAAAGGAAGCGCCTGAGAGAGACCTTTGCAAAGCTCTCCTATTCTTCTGCTTCTCTTCACTCACACTCTCACTACTAGCCTCGCTAGGAGGCTTCTCACTAGATGAGCTAGGATGGACTAAACTCCAAATCTTTCTATTCTTCCTAAGCTGATTACAACTGAAGCATTTGGAGGTATTTATAGCACTTGGAGACCCCTGGGGTACTTGTAGAGGTGGGCGGAGGTCGGTGGTCCGAAAGTGCAGGGGGCGGACGCCCGGTGGATTCCACCGCCTCACCATCCAACGCTTCAGGATCCTCCCCAATGACGGTTACAAGGTCGGTTGAGCACGTTTTGGCAGTTGGAGAGGCGGTTTATGGCCCTTGGAGGATAACAAGTGGGTCCATGAATCCTTGGCACCACCTTTGATCTCCCTTGGATGAAAACCGACTTCAAATGAATGGCCACAAGTGCTTTCAGATATGCTAGGAGTACCCAACATTTGGGTGGCTCTTTCAGATATGCTGGTCCACAAGGCTCGCACTCATCCAACACTGAAGGATACCCGCCACCGCGACATTCAGTTTTAGTGCATGGATAGGAGTGAGAGCTTGGCTACGTACAGTACCAGATAGAACACCTTCAGATCAGCCATGATCAGCTTCATCAAGGGATGCAAGACTTGACATGCGAGTTCCGTCAGTACAGGCAAGGGAATGGGGAAGAGACAAGGGATATACAATATTTGGCTCATCGCAATGACCGCCGCTGGGACGATTTCTATCGTCGCGAGGGGTGGAAACTTCCAGTGATATCTCCAGGTAAGTATACACAGCCCCATCTATTTATCAACACATTTATATTATTTTCAGAAAATAAAATAAAAATAAGTAATAAAACTATAATATATATATTCATGGCTGTGTTAGTAGACATAAATGCTAGTATTTGTTATTGCATATTGATATATTTGAAAAAATAATAAATAAACGCCCACACTCTCATAACTAAGAGAAGAATGAAAATGTTTGTTGCTTATAATTACTTCAAGATAGTAATCGCTGATGATTTAATTGTTAATGTTTTGTTGCTTATACCATGAACCTGAACTCCGTCGGTTGCAAATGCTAGAACAAAGCTTGAATATTTGAGTGAAAAGATTTAGAAAAGAAGTGAGTAAGTTTCTATCGTATCATGAGCAAGGTTAACTTGTGGAGCATTTCTTTAGATAATAATGAAAAGACTTGCTTGAGATCTTCTGTGGCAAAAGAACACCTACCAGAGCTATATCTGTTAGAGAGGAAAACCCCACTTTGCTACCTATATTTATGTTGAGCTTTGTCAAACTTTTGTGAATCTTAGTAGAGAAACTTGTCATATTCTCATGACCGACAACACGAACACCCACCATCATATTGCTATTCTTACACTAGAATAAGCAACAACATGCCTTTATGATTAGGATCTATTCCATGGCATTATAATTTGTCCCTCTAAAGTATTCCTCAAAAAGAGACATGGCTAGTTTCTACTAACAAAACAGAGAGAGAGAGAGAGTAAGTGCTCTGATGAAAAAAATGGAAGAAGCAGAAAAAAAGAGAGGGCAAGTGCTATGATGAAAAAAGAGAGAAGAAAGAGCTAGCCATATTTCTAAAAAAGGGAAAGCCATGAAAGCAGTCTATGACTTGTTGCTCCTTTGATCCAAATTGTTTGACTTAGCAATATTACATTATATAATGTATGCTCCATCTTCCTATGACCCTGAAATTCCACATAAGCTTTTAGAGATAGGATGTGAGGGCATTGCAAGTTTTTTGAGTGAGGTCCAAAATTCCACACACATATTAGAGGGACTGAGGGTGCCACAGAAGAGCCTAGAGCATGATTATTGCAAAATATTCCAAAAACGTCCATAAGATTTAACCAAGCAAAAGGGCATGGAAAACAAACCCTCTTTCTCGCTAGTCTGTTCTCTTTTAAGGTTAAGGGATAGATAAAAACTCCATGGATGGTGGTGATTGGATATGGGTAGTTGCATTAACAAGTTGAAATCAAAAGTGGTTTACTAATAAGAAGTTGATTATAGGCATAACATCTTAAGTCTTTACCCAGGGACAAGGAAAAGGTAAGTTTTTGGGAGTTTGTTGTTGCTCACTAAATGCACATTTTAACCATCAACAATGATATGATTAAGTAAGGAAATGGCACATACAAGCTAGGAATTTAGTTTAAACTAATGGAATTCCACATGTACTTGTAGAAATTTGAATGCAGGAAAAGTGGTGAAAATGAGCGAATATGAAGCAAGGATGACACTTGGACCCCCCTGGTGCCACATGGGCACCAGAGACAGGGCGCCCGCCCTACCCATAGAGCATCCACCCTGTCTAGGTGGCCTGCCACGACCACAATGCGAAGGAGAGCCACCCAAGCACTTGACGCCGTTCATTTGGTGTCGGTTTCATCCAAGGGAGATCAAATGATGTGCCAAGGATTCATGAACCTACACGTCATCCTCCTAGGGCCACAAACCGCTTCTCCAGCTGCCAAAAAGTGATCAACTGACTTTGCAGCCGCCATTAGGGAAGATCCAGAAGTTGGATGGCGAGTCAGTGGATCCAACAGGGCACCCGCCCTCTTCGTAAGGTGCCCGCCCTACTCCTTCGAGCCACCGACCTCCAGCCGCCTCTATAAGTACCTTAGAGGCCTCTAAGTGCTATAAATACCCCCTACGCTTGAGTTGTATTCAGCTTAGAAAGCTTAGGAGTTTAGTCTGTCCTAGCTCATCTAGTGAGAAGAGAAGCCTCTTAGCAAGGCTAGTAGTGAGACTGTGAGTGAGAAGAGATGCGGAAGAGTAGGAGAGCTCTGTGGAGGTCTCTCTCTCGGGTGCTTCCTTTGTAAGGTACTTTCCATTTGGTAATATAATTTCCTTTCTCATACTTATATTTCCCAGATTACTTTCAGTATTTACTTCCAAGTATTTACTTTAATTATTACTTTGAGTGCTCGAGTTGTGGCAGTACTAGGGGAATATTTATCGGTTTTCATACATTTAGTGCAGGATCTTCACTGCTAGACGGTGCTCTAATCTTAGCACGAGGTTAGAGTAGTAGCCTATAGTGTAAGTGTGGTGCTTAGACTAGAAGATACCTTGGATTGTGGCTAGGCCCACGGATAGTTCTGGTACGTCTTAGGTGGTGACAGCCCTAAGATCCTCTGTATTCCACCATGTTCGGCCTAGTTCCTGAATCGTAGGCTTTCATAGTGAGAGGCAGCCCGTTAAATTGGGAGCGTGCATGCCTTGAAGTGCTAGTTGGAGTTAACTTACCGTGTCACCTTACACTCCACTCCGGAACTCATCACTATCTACGCCGTTGCTTTGCTCTATCTCAGGACTAGATTATCTGGATTAGTTATCATTACACTAGTTCACCCTTATCATAACATAGCCTTCCATTGGATATTTCTAGCCATAATAAGCTTTCATGTGGAAATAAATACAATACTTGGTTACTCCCAAGTGAAGTGCTATATCGATAGATTCCGTGCGCTTGCAGAATTCTGTAATAGTCATAGAAAATGTCAACAAGCATTTATGATGTCGTTATCGGTGATACCTCTATTCCTGGTAGTGATATTAGAACTGCCAACATAGCTTATATGAGGTTTCCTTCAGCTTCTTGTGTAAGTAGAGGCGGTTGATTGCATGGCAAGCGGTGTTGATGACGTCACTCCAAAACCTATCTAGCATCTTGTACTCATCAAGCATTGTTCTTGCCATGTCAATTATTGTCCAATTCTTCCTCTCTACTACACCATTTTGTTGAGGGGTGTACGGAACTGAAATCTCGTGCTTGATGCCCTCTTCATCAAGAAACTCATCAACATCAGTGTTCCAGAGTTCGGTCCCATTGAAACTTCTCACTTTCTTGATAGGAAGCTCGAATTCCTTTTGTGCCCTTCTAATGATGGTCTTCACCTTCTCTTGTACCTGGCACTTATCATACAAGAAAAATACCCAAGTGAAATAGGAATAATCATCAACAATCACAAGTCCTTATTTGTTACCTCGATGCTTAGGTAGGCAACCGGTCCAAAGAGATCCATATGAATCAACTCCAATGGTTTGGTGGTGGTCATGATGCTCTTTGGTGGGTGTAGTGCACCTAATTGCTTTCTGGCTTGGTATGCGCTACATATCCTATCTTTCTCAAAGTGAACATTGGTTAGTCCAAGGATGTGGTTGTCTTTTAAAAGTTTGGCCAAGATCCTCATCCCAACATGTGCTAGCCGGCGATGCCATAACCAGCCCATACAAGATTTTGCCACTAAACAAGTCTAAAGGTTAGCTTTACTTTTGTTGAAGTCAACTAGGTAAAGTTCCCCTTTCAAATGACCCATAAAAGCAATAGAGAAATCCTCCCTTCTAGTAACTTCCACACGCTTATCCGTAAAGAGACAATTGTAGCCCATCTCACACAATTGTGATACGGACAACAAATTGTAACTCAACGAATCAACATGTAAAACATTAGTAATTGAATGTTCATAAGTGATAGCAACTTTACCAAGACCGAATACTTCCCCTTTCGAGTTGTCTCCAAAGACTACGTTTTCATTTGGGTTCTCTATAGGGGAGTATGAGCTGAACATACTCTTCTTTCTGGTCATGTGATTTGTGCATCCACTATCAAGCACCCAACTTGATCCACCGAAGAAGTATGCCTACAAAATAATTTAGTTCCTTGATTTAGGTCCCCAAGTGGCATTGGGGCCTTGCATGTTAGTCACAGGAATCTTAGGAGCCCAAATTGCCCTTCCCACAAGTTTGCTGGTCTCTTGACCAACAATCTTAGCAACAACATTACCATGGTTGTTGCACCTCAACCCATAGCAAGAATCCAAACTCTCATGCGTGACATTTGGTTTGGGTTGATACGCAAACTTGTTCTTAGTCACCCATATTGATTCCTGTGTTTTCTGGAAAACTTGCTTCTGCTCGGGCACCCTCTAGACATGTGCTTTGGAGTGATCAGGTTTTAGATTGGTGGCCTTTTCTTTCTTGGGGCGCGGCACTACCGCTCTAGGCCCACTGCGCAATACTGCTGCGGTCTGTTCAGGCCCGTCTGTACCACTCTAAGCCTTCCTCTCAACCCTGACACATTCCACTCCATTTATTATTTGTCTTCCATTGGTCTTGCCAGCAGCAGTGTGGCCTAAACCACTTTTGATGGAAGGATGCCTCCCATTCTTGTAATGCACCCTTGGTTGCTCTCTAACCTTGCCCTTGTTGTTTTGCACATGAGTATTGATGCATTTACCAGCAACTATAGCATTGAGCCTTGCTATTTCATTCTTCATAGCTTCCATGTTGGCAAGGTTAGTGGCATACACATTCATATCAATATTGGTGCATTTTTCACAACTTTGACTAGTGGAAGAGCTAGATGCATTTTTGCTATTGATGAGTAGTGAGTTACTATCAGCAAGAAGCTTATGTTGTTCCTCAAGTTCTTTGTGCTTATTCAACAAGCCATTGTATCTTTGATTGAGGTTAACATTAACCTTCTTAGTGATAGTATGGGCTTTTTGCTCTTTGGCCAAGGCCTCGTGCAAAGAGGTCACCTCACTATTCTTCAAAGCAAAAGCTTCCTTACTAGCAATATAGAGGTCTTCTTATTTGATAAGAGTCTTTTCTCTAGATGCTAGCTCTCTTGAGTGCTCTCTAGTTCTTCCATTAGTTTAGTGATGAATAACTTAGTTTGTTATCCAAATTCTTAGTGAAGTTCCCTATTTCTTCATCACTACTCTCATCATCACTAGAGCAATCACTTGTATCACTACTAGAGATGTCACTAGGAGAAGGAGTTTTGGATTTCGATTTGATTTTTACCTTCTCACCCTTTGCCATAAGACAAATTTGAGTGGAGTGGTCATCATCATCATCATCGGACATGTTGTTGAAGATCCTCGGTGTAGAAGATGAAGCTTGAATAGCAACGATTGCAACTTTTCTATCCTCTTTACTTCAGCTATCCTCTTTACTTGAGCTATCCACGGTTGAGTCACATTCATGTCCAATGTGAGCTTCTCCCACATCTTTCTTGAACCTTATCTTGCTGCCTTCTTGTCGACGAAATATCGTCGATAGTCTACCGAGGGGTACGCCCAAGGTAGTAGATGATCGGTGAAGGTGCGCCTGAGATGAGCAAGCGTAACACAAAGAGCATGGGACGCACGATTTATACAAGTTTAGGCCGCCGCGAGGCGTAATACCCTACGTCCTATGTTCTTGTGGATTGTATTGCTATGAGTTGATGTGTTTTGAGGGGATCCCCTGCCCACCTTATATAGTCCAGGGGGCAGGGTTACAAGTTGGTTTTACCATGTATAACAGATTACAATCCTAGCCGAACAAGGAAACTAATCGGCTAGATATTAGGAAAGCTATTTTCTTAACCGCCAAGGCTTCTAAACCAGTGGATATACGTGATCTTCTAGAGAACGTGTAGACAACGCGTCCTTGACAATTTGGGCTTGGTCGGATGAATTGGCCCATGTACAGCCGTGTGGGTATACGGGTCTATACCCCCACAGCTAGTCCCCGAGCACCTTGTATTCGTCAGGAGGTGCAGATCTTCAGAATTGCTTTACCAGACAGATGTAAGGAGCTCAGAAAATATCAAAAGAGCTCTCTTTAGTGAAGTGTATCCACTTTTGGCTCATTAGAACCAATAGCTTCACCGCCAGGTGAAGTGTATCCACTTAGTCCCCGAGCCTGATAGTAGGTGACACAGTCACGTGGTGTCAGGGTCAAAGTCCTTAAATTTGTTGATCATGTGAAGCGATGACGAAGTCTCCAAGCACAGCAAGTGCATGGGACAGTCTTCCGAGCAGGCGAGGCAATCACGAAGTCCCCAAGCACAGCAAGTGCGTGGAACAGTCTTCCGAGCAGTCGAGGTGCTTGTTGACTGTAGTTATTGTATGATTTTACCCGTCAACCAATCATGAAAAAGGATATAAATGAGAGCCAACACCTACAATAGGGTTTAAACTGACAGAATTCCGTGAGTTTTGGTAAAATCTGTGTTTTCCAGGGACTATACAGGAAAAGAACCAAAGAGGACTCACATCGCAGAGAAAAATACCAAATTACACTGCGGCAGGAGATCAACAATATTCTAGAGAACACTAGAGACACGCCTACCGAAGCGAGGCCTGCAAGTCAGAGGAAGAGGGTTGACCGACCCTCTGACCTGGTCAGCCGACCGGTTAGAGAGCCAGCTCCGCCTCCGCTTCGATGTGGACCCACATCCCGAAATTTCATGCAATCTACACCATCCGTCGAAGTCGGTTTGATCCAAGGGCTATGGTTCATCCCACCGTCTATATAAGGACCCCCAGACCCCATAGGGTTTCATATGATCCATAGAGAGATCAATCCAGGGTTTCAGAATTCCACCGACATATCTACAGTAGAGTAAAAACCCAACATAGGATCTAGAGCCAAGCATCAAGTAGAAGATTAGCCTTGTAGTCTCTCCAGATTAGGGCTATTCTTGTTCTAAAAGTGGTGTCGTAGTAGAGCTGGAGATAGTTGGAGGAGTTGCCGGCCTGTCGGTGACTGCTCTACGACTTGTACCCGTGGATTCAAGTCCTTCTTTGGGACTTGTTTCTGAAGATTTCTTCGGAGTTCAACTTCTAATCCAAGTGAGTAATGCTACTATTATTGTTCTTAAGGTTTACGATTCTTTTGAGTGCTTTAGTCTTGGTAGCTCCTTGATTGAAGAAGTTATTTATAGTTTAAGCGTGGTGCTTAGACTATATTTACTCATAAATGCCCTATACTGTCCGGATTGGTGGTAGATCGCGAGGATGACCTAGCCTTGTTGAGTCTTACACAGTCCACCCCCCATCAGTAGGACCGTAGGTTTCCATTACTAAGTAATTTGCCCTTTGCTGGTGTATTCCAATAGTAATACCCTGTAACACCCTAGGTGTTAGTCATGAGCCAATCAGCGTGTGTGGACCTAACCAAGTTATGTCAATAAATGATCTTGATCACTGTCTCACATTCATCTCCATCTACCCTGACTGTTGGAAGAGTCTCATAAAGATCCAAATCAAGAATCCACTTGAAATAGCAAATCATATGCTTGTTTGGATTTATTGATTTAGGAAAGATGAGCATCCAAGTCAATCAAATCTTGCAACCTTGACCAAACAACTCTATTTGAACTCTACAACAAAAGTCATGAAGGACTCATGTTGAGCAAATGCCAAGAAAATACCTTTATTGGCCTAAACATCTACTTTGAGCTCTCTAATTACATTAGTTTGACCAAAGTGGAAATATTATTTTGGAGCAAGATATGAAGTTTGACCCAAAAGAAAAGTTACAGATATTTTTGAGGAGAACAAATGTTATTTATGGACCAAGTCATAATTCAACCCCTAAGTGCCTCAAATAGTGGACACAAGATAGAGAAAAAGTTAATTTCAGGACTTTAAATATTTCTAAGTCTGAAATCTGCCCCTATTGCATTGACGTGTTGCTTTCTCCAAATTTTGTTAAGCAACTCAAGTTGGACCAAATATAGAAGTTGAAGGGAATTTATCAGGGCACAACATATCTAAGGTTGAGGATAAGCCGACACCGTTTGACAAGGTCTGCCACTCGATCTTTGATCGTAATTAACCCGTTGATAGCAGCCACTTCGAGATTAATTATATCCTAATCCATTGGTCAACTGATGGAACACTATTAATAAAGATTGTAGGCCATAATGTGGGCAACAACTTTGATTAAGGGCACTCAGATCGAATCTACTCAGAATATGCCGTTCTGGCCGGCCGAAGTCGAGCACAATTACGCGCGCCATCTGTTCGGTTTAATGCCCACGTGTCCGCCGAGCTCTGGGCGCCGCCCACCTTTGCCAACCTCGTTGTGCCACCTCGCCTGCTTCCCTGCTGCTCCTCTCCGGCAAAAGGCGAGCACCAGAGTGCTCCACTCCATTCCCATTCACTCTCCACTCCTCCACCGGCTCCTTCTCCTTCGCGCTATGGTACGCGCGAGCGCGCGTCCGCCATGGCCGCGAGAGCAGAAGCTCGAGCCGCTGTCGTTCCTCGTCTTCCGGTCACCCTACGGCCAAACCGAGTGGAGCACCTCGTTCCTCGCTTCGCGCCGCCTCCCCCGCGCTTCTCCCTCGGCTCTGCCGCACCCCGCAGCGCCGCGGCCGCCTGCCGCTGGTCGTCGGGCCGCCTGGCACTGTGGCCAGGCCACCACGGGCCGCGCCGTGCCAAGCTACGGGCACCGGCAGGTGCGACGGCTGCTGGGCTAGCCCTGGCCCCACTTCGCCGCCGCTGGCCGCTCTCCGGCGAGCCCTGGCCACGACATTCAGAGGAAGAAGACGACCCGCCTCCCTCTCTGTTCTCTTTGTGCCTATGACATGTGGGACCCGCATGGTCAATTGTGCATCAAAATTGCAGGATTTGTGTTGTTGTTTAAAAATCCATATCTAGCTCTAGAATGCTCCAAAAATTGTGAAACTTATTTTGTTAGATTCATGGTGAAGTGCTCTGCATGCTAGATCTGGAATATATGATATGTTATTTGTGTTATTGTGCTGTAGAAAATAGTTTTTAAAAAGTGGTTTATGAAATCAATTAACTTGCTTTTGGCCATAATTTGAAAAATCCAAGTCCAACAATTGTGGTTCCAATTTTGTTAGTCTTCTCATGAAATGCACTAGCTGATAGGAATATAAAACATACAGGTTATTTACTGTTTTAATGATGTTTCACATTAATCTTGTTAAATAGGAAATAAATGGCTGATTTACTTATTATTTTTGTAACTAGAGTTGTATTGCTCCAAATGGCATGCAAATTTAATTGTAGACTCTCTGTATGATGTGTAATGTATGGTTAAAATTTCATGATTTATAGTGCATGTATGACTGAGTTGTTGATTTATCTTCTTTGGTGCATATTAAGTAGATTTAAATACATTATAAATAATATATTGTGGTAAAAATGGAAAATGGTGTTCCCCTACCTTTGTATGATATTGTGTTAGCCTAAGAATCAATAATATGGCTATGTTGTTTCAGAAAATGTTGAGTTTCATATTTAATTTGCTCTCCAATGCTTTATTGCATTATGGATTTGTTTATTTTGTAATAATTAAATTATGTAACCTGAGCATGTAAGATTTGAACCTTGGTCATGATTTGTAATCAACTAACTCTCATAAAAATTTTGGATCCATTTGACATGTTTACCATATAACTTAAATAATTAAATAATAGGTTTTTATGTAGTAGTTAATGAAAGTTTAGAGTTAAATGGGCACATGCATGTATTGTTATGATCTTCTTGTTGTGTTTTAGCCTGAGCTAAATATTGCACGATCATGTTATGATGATTGGGGCTGTATCAAAAGCTCATGTGCATATGTATTCTTGGGTAGAAATCAAATAAAGACTTGCTTTGCATATGTGCTGAAATGGCTGCAGGAGCAGTCCATGTTGTTGTGATGTTTTCCCCATTATAATGATGTTGCATGTAAATATGTTCTATACAAAAGTTGTAGTTAACTTCATTTACTTGCTTGTCCTAGAATTTCATGATTGTAGACATGATAGTTTTAGAGTTATAGAATTTAGAATTCTGCTGTCAGGTTTTGCCTATTTTCGGTGCAGACCTGAATGTTTGCTTTGTTTGACCAATTTATACTTTGAATAACCTCTTGGTGATAATAAAGAAGTTGTAGTAGATTTCATTGGCTTTCCAAATTGTCTGGAATCATCCCTTTTGATGGTCTAGATCCGTAGTTATGATTGTTTAAAGTGTGAGGACAGAATCTGTCCAAGTCTGGACAGAGCTGCCTTCAATGTATTGTTTGACCTTTATATGTATTGAATCATCTTAAGATGATAATAGCAAAGTGGTAGAAAATTTCAATAACTTTCCATAAAGTCTTATATCACCCTGGTTGGATGTGTATAGCTTGAGTTATGGTTAAATCTTATGCTTGCTGTCCTGCTGCCCATAAACTGCATGTGTGGGATTATGATTGCTGTGACTTTGCTTTGCTTGGCGTGATTGTTGGCTTATGGTTTAGTGATGGTAGATTAACATGCCTTATATTACTTCCTTTTATTCATACATGTGCATTGTGCATCGCATTTAGGTATGATAGATGAACACGTGGAGTGAAGGACATGATGATGGAACTAACCACAAGACGGTGTGGTGGACTAATCACGAAGATGGAAGGACTAATCGAGTGCTTGGATGGGAGATGCTCATCGAACGAGTGTCATCTAACAAACGCTGACTTAGTGTTGAATCCCAGGCAAGCCCCGGAGCATCCCTAAGCCTCCACCTATCTCTTTTTATAAATGCACCGGTCTTTCTTAAATCGTATGATTGTGCACTTAGGTATAGGAGTTGGTTGATACCGTTGTTACATAATTACCTTATCCACTCTACATATGATCCTGGTACTATTACTAGACAGGTGATCGATCTTATGCTTAGCCCTGCTTAGACCGATAGAAGTCGGGTGATTTCCTGTCATCCGCGAGAAAGTCGTGTGATTTCCTGTCATCCGCGAGCATAGGTGGTGACTGATGAGATCGACATGGATGTCTATATGTGTCACCATGCCACACTGATTAAATGAGAGAATCAAGGCTGGGTAGTGGGGAGCTGCATGACATGGGTTGTGCTGACTTCGGTGCTACTCGCGGCCGATTAGGACTGAGGCCACCAGACATCAGTTGAGATTGAAAGACGTCGTCACATAGCTGGCTAGATAAGTTGTTCTGACCGTGAAGCCGCGTAGTTTCATTTGAGCCGATTGTTGGTGCGATCGGCAGACACTTTCCAGTCGGGGACACCATACCGATAGCAGGTGCGTCCTGAGAGACCGAATGGATCGGATCCCTGAGATTGTGGTCCCCACCAACTTCGCGAGACATTAAGACTCAAATGGGCTAACGGTGACCCAAGAAGCCACTGATCAGGCTGACGGGGTTTGTGATTGGCATATTTGCTAGCTGGTACAATCAATTCGAATCGCCATCTCTCCTGGTTAGTGAGAAACTGAACTGATCTTTTGGTGAGGTAGAGGTTAACAACTTGAACGTGATTATTGGTGAGATGAGGAAGATATCTGTGGATATTAGAAATCGCTATGGTTTATTGATTGCTATAATATCAAGTGAATGCTTAGTATAGCTGCAAACTTTAGCTATAATAGCTGAATTGAAATCAAAGCTGAACAATATTTAAAATTGATAAGTTGAGGAATTATTGTAGTAATGCTTTTTATGCAAAAAATGATGCTATCTCCTGAACTCCACCAAATAAGCCTTGCATATCCTTGAGAGTCTTTTTATTTACTTCCTGTCGGGTAAGTCTAGCTGAGTACATTTGAGTACTCAGGGTTTTATTCCAAATGTTGCAGGAGGAATACTTTGTTGTCTAAAAGAGTTACTTCTATCCTTTGGGAGAGGAAGACTAGACCTTGGGTAAGGTCATGTTACCTATCTTATCTATGTTGCTGTGACTGGTCGACACTTGGCACTGTATGATGAACTTAAGTGTGTGTAAATCTATTTCGTTTCCGCAACTGTACTTTATGTAATTGAACTATGTGTGAATCTATGTATCATGTGTATATGTGCTGCTGAGTTTTCGCGATCCTTGGGTAAGTGCTGTGTAAAAGTTTGAAATCCTTCGAGATTTCACAGACTACCGGGTTTATATTGGCTCAAGTGTGGCTTGATAGCTAGAAAAATAACTGTCGCTGTACTTGTGCTCGTATAAATTGGTCGGTTTTGTTACATACCCCTTTCAGAACAAACATATCATATCTTGTTAGGATTAGAACTAGAAGCCTTAGCAATCTCCTATATCACCTATTTTCTCCATCCTTGATAGCAGCTCAGGGGTTAAGTCTAGATTCTAGTCATTCCATTTTCCCTATGGCAAAATATAAATAACGATAACTGGAATACTCCCGGGTGAAGTGCTTTATCGGTATCTTATACCAACAGCGATGTCGAAGTCCCCGAGTACAGTAAGTGCGCGGGACAGTCATCCGAGCAGGTGTTGACACTTCTTAGCGCAGCCACCAGAGACAGGGTGTTAGGCTATCTCTGATAATGGTGCCCGAAGTGCCTAAGGGTATTTCTTATGTCTATTGGATAATTCCGCAAGCGCACATAATATAACGCTGTAGCACTTCACCCGGGAGTATTCCAAGGCATCGTTATTTATTTTATCCCAAGGAAAAGCAATTGCTAGAAATGTTAATAGAAGGAGATCCTTAAATCTATCTCAACTTAGCACAACTAGTGCAGAGGGGGGTAATCGAAGTATGATAGGAAGGTGATGATTCAAAGATAACAAATGAATTGCTAAAAGATAACTAGTGTAGTATAGCTAGGTGGGAGGACAACGAGTGAGAAAGGTTCCTGTGATTCTTGCTTTACTCCTATAAACTATCCTATCAAATGGACGAGATACACTAAGACTGCTACCTTACTTCCGGTGTGTAGGGGATAGGCGAGACAGTAGGGGATATAACCTCTACCCGAAGCGGCTATTCTCTTATGGGAGCCTACCTTTTAAGAACTTGCCTAAAACACGTGGAGGAATACTAAGACTAGAGAGGGCTGTCACCACCTGCTAGCACCCACAAACAATCCGTGCGACAAGCGGCATTCAAAGGCAAGATCTAGTCTAAGCACCATGCTTACACTAAGTCTCACTACTCTAGCTGTGGCCAAGGCAACTAGAGCACCCTATGACAGGTGATGAACTACACACGTGAGCTGGTTACAGGATCACAATCTAGTGTAAGCCGACCAAGTAATATGATAACTCACAACAATACTATTATTAGAATAGTAATGCACTAAGTATAGAACAAAGTAAATACTCAGCAAATTAAAGCAGGAATATTATATTAAAGTAAATAAGTCTTACAGAAAGAGAAAGATACAACAGCTATACCAGACTCTCCAGCAGACGACTCCGGAGACCCTGAATGCAGCTCGACTCAACTCTAGCTCTCACACTAGACTACACTACTACTAGAAGTGGAACTACATTGTTTCTCACTTGTATCTTAAATGAATCATGTCTTGAGAGGGTGGAGGTAGCCTCTATATATAGGGGAAAGTGGAGAGGTGCCACGTCAGCGATCCGTGTGCTCCATACCTCTCCACCGTTGGATGAACCGCCTTGGAACCGCCTTGAGATGGACGGTCGTGAGCAAACCAGCACGTGGGAAGTGTGCTCAAGTCGGTGGGGAGGCAACCGACCTGGCTGGGCATCAGGGGGTTCGGCCGACCCCCCTATGGCAAGTGGGCCCAGCCAGGGGCTTCTAAAAGATGTCCCCACCTGTCCTGGAGTGTGGCGGTGGCCTGGGCCCACCATGGGTGGTTCGGCCGAACCACCTATGGCAAGGTAGGCCCACCGCCATGGTCCCCACTTGTCATAGACTATGGATATGTACTTGTTTTGCTTTGATCTTGTCAGTTTATGCCTTGATCCATGTGCTTTGCTTCTCCACCATTGATTGGAAACACAACTTTGATCCAAAGGTGGAATTGAGCTGGATGGAGTGTCACACGGATCGTGCCACATCACCATAGTCCTATGGCATGTGCTCCATTTGCACTAATCTTCCTTGTGTATGCTGATATGACTCATGTGCTGAAATCTCATGGCCTGGTGTCACCATATGTGGTTCGGCCGAACCACCTTTGGTGGAACCAAAGGTCCATATTCTGCAGGTGGCTTCTTCATGCAATTCTAAGTACAATGGTGGTGCTAACTTGCCCATTGGTGGTTCGGCCGAACCACTCATTGTGCCCATCTTTTGCACATCGTCTTCAGAAGCTATGATATTAATGATTGTGAAGTTGGTTTGTCATTTAGCCATACTTGGTTGGTTGCCCAAACTTCATATAGAGCTTCCGGACACTAAAAAGTACCTGTTTTGAGTGCCTGCAACCAAATAATGACAAGTACATGTGAAACCAAGTTATTTGTACCTAAGTCACTATGTGTTTGGTGGTTTCCTTCTAGAAAGAATGCCTTGTTGATGGTTTTGATGGGGTAAAAACATGGTAAAACTACCATCAACAAGATCCCCCACACTTAAGTCTTTGCTCGTCCTCGAGAAAAGGTTAGAGAGAGAATGATAAAATATGATTATGACATTTTCAAGGTATTAGCTAACACAAAGCTTACTCAAGACATATCTCATACAAGTGGGTTATGTGTTATTGTCTAGCATATATCCTTCAGATCTTGAAAAATGGAACAATTCTCAAAGCAAAGTCATCTTTCCATTTTCATATCCTTAGCACTTAGAGTTTTTGATAATGATTTTAAAAGAAAGCACATAGTTCATTCTTACTCCTCAAATAGTACACTCAAGTCACTCAGTAGGTATATGATTCCTCACCAAGGCATAACATCAGATTGCCTTCTTTTATTTCATCCTACATCTATCTATCAGGCTTATGTGGAGCTCATGTAGGGATAAACATGATAGCATACTTGCATTGCATTTATTGTAAAGTCAAACGAGGATCCAAGGAGAAGAATTTCATAAACCTAGATCAAGATGTGCAAGTGTGTGGAATGTGATGGAAAACAACGCTCCTCTGTTTGACATGATCTCTCTATACTTTATTATTTTGAGACATGGCTAGCATTTTTTTCTTTTTTTTCATAGTAATGGACCTTCATGTGTCCACACCTTTTTTTATAGCCTTTGTGTCTCATCTACTAAGTCATACTTAGAGAGAGATATTTTAAACTTTAAAGCATGGAGCATATTTATGATGGCTATGGATGGCATGTTTTTGCGTACTTCCAGTGTAGAAGCAGCATGTGTATATGTGGCATGTATGTGATCTTGATCTTGAGACTATGACATAGTTCTCACAAGGGTCAACAAGATTTGACCAAACTCAACACAAGTACAAGTAGCATATATAGAAAGGGTTTTGAATCATGGTATGAACATATATGGCTTTGGTAGGAATTTTCTTACTATTGAGGAGTAAGTGACACTATGGTTTTATGACATTTTCAAAAATAAATCTCTAAGCACTTTGAATAGAAAAGGTATGAATCATGTGCTAAGAACTATATCACATTTGTCAACAACAAAGTCAATATGATATTCCTATCAAGATATGTGACCCACAAGTATAAGCATATGCAAGAATTAAACTTTGTGATGCTTCTACCCTTTAAATGTCATAAATCATGTCACTTTTTATTTTCAGATGCAAGTCTTCTTGTTTTTATTTTTATTTAAGTTCTTTCAAGGAAAGCAAATAAAAAGTAAAAATGAAAGAACGGAGGGGAGTAGGAGTGGCAAACCAGTCGGGAAGCAAGTAGACGCTGGTGGGTGCAAACTGGTGGGTCCAGAGTTCCCAGGTGGGGTTGGTCGACCCCACCATGGAGCTTCTGGCCACTCCGGTGATTTCCATTCGAATCCTCACCCTTGAAGGTGCTCCTGCACTTGCGTTTTTTCTGTTTTGTGTTCAGAATTGTTCCTGAGTGTGTTGGGGAGGTCACCAACCTCCCCCCACACTTGGCTTGTTGCATACTGGATCAGAGAGACAAAGGAAATATCAAGTGCAGGGGCCCTGCTGGTGGCAACACACCAGCAGAACCAAAATTGGATATCTAATGTACCATGGCATACATTATTCTTAAATCATCTTCTCTAACAATTCTAACATCATCCCTGTGGAAAAGAGTGCTTCCCAACCATCTATGCAGAGAGCGAAGCATAGGGTTGCAAATATGACTAGTGCGTATTTTCCCTATTTTATTTTTCCCTGTTATTTCATGCCAAAATTCAAGCTTATTGAACCTACGGGTAGCAGCTTCCAAATTTGTGGTGCAGTTTATAAAACCTAGACAAGCACTAAATTGCTCCCATCAAGACCATAATCTTGATTAAACAAGCAAAAAAATAGATGTTGTCCCTAGTTGTTTTTACCGTGCACATGAATTCTAAAGTGAGAAGCCTGCTACCAGGGAAGTTAGAGAAATCCCGAAATTCACCCCAACCTATTGCACCAAAAAAGATTAAAGAACTCCTCATACATACCTGTGCATTGGAGGAGTCCAAAATCAATTACCTGGGTGTGTTCGAAGTTGCGGTTGCCGATCAAGTTGAGGATGAGCAGTTCTTGTGAAGTGACCCAAATGCCTATTTCTGGGTCTTGTGTTCTGACAGATTGATCTTCTTCTTTGGATTCCTCATTAACTTCTTCATGATCGTGAGATGGTTGTTCAATGTTCTCCATGTTGTTGCTCCGCACAGGAGGTTCTCCCGAAGTTTGTTCATCTTGTGACCCCGAGAGTCGTATCTCGGTGTCATGGGAGGATTGCCCGTCATGAACTCCCGCTCAATGTTGCGTGCACCTTCCTTGCTGCAGCTTTGAATGGATTCTTCATGCTTGCAAGAGAAGAAGACGAACAAAGCTAGCACTAGGGGGTTAGCTTAATTCAATGAACCTTCTTACCGGATGAGTACCTTTCTGGAGTTCTTCGGAAGATGAACAACTTGATTGGAGAGAGGGTTAAAGAAGCAAAGTTCTGGAGTGTTGGAGTTCTCTAGATGAAGGAAGGCTACTCTCCTTCATGTGCTTTTAAAAATGAAAGGAAGAGGAGGAGATTAGTGGGTCGGGCGACCCCCATCCTTCAATAATTTGCAGGAATCTTTGCTAGGGTTTCTAGTGTGTTGAAAGCAGAGAGAACATGTGAAGTGGGGAGCCAACTGATGGGTCGGCCGACCGATCCATCCCCTCCATTTTTTAGGAATCTTGATGCTTTGCAAAGTGTGATGGAACTAGAGCAAGTAGGTGTGGTCAGGGGTCAGCTCAATGGGTCGGCCGGCCCCACCTTCATTCCCAAATTTTGCACAAAGCTGAAGAATGGTGTTGGCATGCTAGTGGCTCACTCTTGTGTTTGATTTCCTCTCACTTTGGAAGTTTGCTCAAGTGGAAAACATGGATGGGACGTGAAAGTTCCCATTCTCACAAGGGGACAATCAACAAGCATGGTGATTATTTTACGTGCTCACAAAGCTAGATTAAGAATGATTCTTTCATCATAAACACTATTGATCACCACATCCATTGATTTCAATGATTAGCTACTAACCCCAATTTCATGTCAACATATGGGAGAGGAAGGCCTCCTAGGGCAGGTCGGTCGGCCTGTCCTTTTGTCTCATTTAAATTTTCAATCATTGTGATGCAACCTATATCATTGTAGGGGTATAATAGAAGATGGTAGGTCCATTGGGGGGTCGACCGACCCCTCCCTGGACTCTACTCAGGGTTGCAAATTCATCAAGGTTTAGTTATATGTTTTATCAGTGTTTAGCTAATCAAGGTTGAGAAAGAAAGAAAGACAAATAAATGCTAGAGTAAATACTGAATAGAAAAATTGAGTACATACCTTGGCGGGAGATTTGCCTTCTCAAGTCCTTGAAGCAGGAATTACCTCGACGAATTTCCCGAATTGCTCGTCGGTGGTTTTCTTCCTTGTCCTTGGGAAAGGCAGCAACACATTGGTGTCGTAGTATTCATGAGGGGCTGTCTTCCCATGGAACTTGGCGTTTTCTTCAGAAGGTGGCGACTCTTCTTCTTCTTTATCATTCTCCTGGTCTTTTCTTGCAGCCTTTCCTGTTGTGTTAGGATGTGGCTGATCGCGAGTGGACTTACCTCCCCTCGTGGATACCGCGTTGACATTTGACGTATTGCAAGAATTTTAGGAGATGAAGTAGTAGCAACAAGGTGAGCTAATTGAGATTCTAATATTTTATTAAAGCTCATTTGTTCTTTAACAAAAGAAGTGAGAGCATCCATTTTAGCATTTAAGGTTTCAAGGGTCTTATCATTTGCTAGCAACTTTTTTTATGCTTTCATTAATTATAGCTTGATTTGTGACAAGATCTTTTAATGGTAAATGATTGGAAGTACTAGGACTTGTACTACCTTGAAACTTGGAGTTCAACACCCATCTTCCTTGTTGAGGATAATTTGCATTTTTGTAGATGGCGTCTATCTTCTCAGGATTTAATTCGGAATAAGATACACTACATACCTGATTTCATTGATGCTTGGAAGCATAGTGTTGGATGGCCTCTCGATCTTTCTTGAAGTTGGCACGTTCTTCCAACTTTGTCAAGAGGAGATCCATCTTCTCAGAAATTGCATCTACTTCATTGATGGTATGTGTGCTCTTTTTCTTGGATTGGAGGTGGTCTTCATTCCACCCTTGATTTGTCACCATCTTTTCTATCAGATTCTTGGCTTGTGTGACATTGAGTGAAGTGAATGCTCCTCTAGCAGCAGCATCAAGGTGACTACGGGCTATCGGGGTTAGCCCATGGTAGAAACCTTGAATCAGGAGCCATTCCGGAATCCCATGGTGGGGACATTCCTGAATGTATTCTTGGAGACGTTCCCATGCTTTGGGAATCGTCTCAACCACTTGTTGTGTAAAGCATGAGATCTTTCCTCGAAGAGCAGTGGTTTTTGCCCATCGGGAAGAACTTTTTGAGAAATGCATTGGCGCAGCTTGTCCAATTGCCAATATCCTGAGCATAAGTGTAGAACCATTGTTTTGCCTTCCGAGCAAGGAGAACGGAAAAAGGCGAAGACAGATGGCGTCCACTTTGACTCCTTTTATGGCAATGGTGCCACACAACTCCAGGAAATTCTAGAGATGCGCATTTGCATACTCATGGGCTTTTCCGCTGAATGGGTTGACTTGCACCATATTGATAAGAGCTGGCTTGAGCTCAAAAGTGGCATCCCCAAGCTAAGCTGTGGACCGATGGTGACATTGTTGGCCGATGGTGCAGAATGCTCGAAGATGGTCTTTTGTGCCATAGCTTCCTTAAGTGACAGTGCATAGCCTCCTTCCTTGAGTGGTTCCCAAACCGAATCGGACTTCCAAGTAGAGGCTAGACGATGTCTAGAACTCCTGGTGGATGTCCCTGGATTTTCTATTGTTGTGGCTCGAAACTGGAATCCACTCATATAATGCCTTGCTTCACAATAAAGAGAAGTAGAGGCAAGGGTAAACCCTACTACAACTAATTGTACTAAATTGATGATAGGTTCCAGATTCGATCTTATTAAAATTTCTAGGCTATGCTTTCCCCGGCAACGGCGCCTAGAAATGCTTGTTGACACCTCTTAGAGCAGCCACCAGAGACAGGGTGTTAGGCTATCTCTGTAACGACGCCTAGAAGTGCCTGAGGGTATTTCTTCTGTCTATTGGATAATTCCGCAAGCGCACAGAATATACCGCTGTAGCACTTCACCCGGGAGTATTCCAAGGTATCGTTATTTATTTATCCCAAGGGAAAGCGATTGCTAGAAATGCTAATAGAAGGAGATCTTTAAATCTATCTCAACTTAGCACAACTAGTGCAGAGGGGGTAATCGAAGTATGATAGGAAGGTGATGATTCAAAGATAACAAATGAATTGCTAAAAGATAACTAGTGTAGTATAGCTAGGTGGGAGGACAACGAGTGAGAAAGGTTCCTGTGATTCTTGCTTTACTCCTATAAACTATCCTATCAAATGGACGAGATACACTAAGACTGCTACCTTACTTCTGGTGTGTAGGGGATAGGCGAGACAGTAGGGGATATAACCTCTACCCGAAGTGGCTATTCTCTTATGGGAGCCTACGTTTTAAGAACATGCCTAAAACACGTGGAGGGATAAGACTAGACAGGGCTGTCACCACCTGCTAGCACCCCCAAACAATCCATGCGACAAGTGGCATTTAAAGGCAAGATCTAGTCTAAGCACCATGCTTACACTAAGTCTCACTACTCTAGCTGTGGCCAAGGCAACTAGAGCACCCTATGACAGATGATGAACTACACACGTGAGCTGGTTACAGGATCACAATCTAGTGTAAGCCGACCAAGTAATATGATAACTCACAACAATACTATTATTAGAATAGTAATGCACTAAGTATAGAACAAAGTAAATACTCAGCAAATTAAAGTAGGAATATTATATTAAAGTAAATAAGTCTTACAGAAAGAGAAAGATACAACAGCAATACCAGACTCTCCAGCAGACGACTCCGGAGACCCTGAACGTAGCTCGACTCAACGTCTAGCTCTCACACTAGACTACACTACTACTAGAAGTGGAACTACATTATTTCTCACTTGTATCTTGAATGAATCATGTCTTGAGAGGTTGGAGGTAGCCTCTATATATAGGGGGAAGTGGAGAGGTGCCACGTCAGCGATCCGTGTGCTCCATACCTCTCCACCCTTGGATGAACCACCTTGGAACCGCCTTGAGATGGAGGACCAGTGAGCAAACCAGCATGTGGAAAGTGTGCTCAAGTCGGTGGGGGGCAACCGACCTGGCTGAGCACCAGGGGGGTTCGACCGACCCCCCTATGGCAGGTGGGCCCAGCCAGGGGCTTCTAGAAGGTGTTCCGACCTGTCCTAGGAGTGTGGCGGTGGCCTAGGCCCACCAGTGGGTGGTTCGGCCAAAACCACCTATGGCAAGGTGGGCCCACCACCGTGGTCCCCACCTGTCATAGACTGTGGCTATGTACTTGTTTTGCCTTGATCTTGTCGGTTCACGCCTTGATCCATGTGCTTTGCTTCTCCACCGTTGATTAGAAACACAACTTTGATCCAAAGGTGGAATTGAGCTGGATGGAGTGTCACACGCATCGTGCCACATCACCAGAGTCCTGTGGCCCCCATGCATGGTTCAGCCAAACCATGCATGTGCTCCTATTTGCACTGACCTTCCTTGTGTATGCTGATATGACTCATGTGCTGAAATCTCATGGCCTGGTGTCACCATATGTGGTTCGGCCAAACCACCTTTGGTGGAACCAAAGGTCCATCCTCTGCTGGATGGCTTCTTCATGCAATTCTAAGTACAATGGTGGTGCTAACTTGCCCATTGGTGGTTCGGCCGAACCACTCATTGTGCCCATCTTTTTCACATTGTCTCTAGAAGCTATGATATTAATGATTGTGAAGTTGGTTTATTATTTGGCCATATTTGGTTGGTTGCCCAAACTTCATAAAGAGCTTCCTGGACACTGAAAAGTCCCTTGTTCGGAAGTGCCTACAACCAAATAATGACAAGTACATGTATAACCAAGTTATTTGTACCTAAGTCACTATGTGTTTGGTGGTTTCCTTCCAGAAAGAATGCCTTGTTGACGGTTTTGATGGGGTAAAAACATGGTAAAACTACCATCAACAGCAGGCGAGGTGATGAGGAAGTCCCCAAGCACAGCAAGTGCGTGGGACAGTCTTCCGAGCATTGAGGCAATGTCGAAGTCCCCGAGCACAGTAAGTGTGCAGGGACAGTCCTCCGAGCAGTCGAAGCGATGACGACTCAGGGCTGCCATGCACCCGATAAGCTTCTGGACATCTTTGACAATGGTCGGAGGCTTCATTCGCATGACTGGCTTTGACTTTCTCTGGATTGCGAAGGATGGCGTGCTTGCTGACGATGTTGCCGAGCAGGTTGCTAGAAGGGACGCCAAAAATGCACTTGGAGGGGTTCAATTTCCACTGAAAAGCAGATAATTTTTTGAAGACTTCTTCAAGGTTGGAGATGAGGTCTTTGGCCTTCTTGGTCTTTATGACGACATCATCAACGTAGGCTTCGGCGATCTCTGGGACAAGGTCATGGAGGCACGCCTGGATAGCCCATTTGTTTGTGGTGCCTGCGTTTTTCAAGCCGAAGGACATGGTCTTGTAGCAGTAGGCCCCGAAAGGGGTGATGAAGGATGTCTTCTCTTTGTCTTCTTTGTTAAAGGCGATCTGATGATATCCGGAGTAGCAATCAAGAAAACTGAGCAGCTTGCAGCCGGCGGTGGAGTCGACGACTTCATCGATGCTGGGGGAGACCGAAGGGGTTTTTAGGGCAGTGTTTGTTGAGATCGGTGTAATCAACGCACATTCTCCATTCATTATTTTTTCCTACAAGGACCGGATTGGCTAACCACTCGGAATGATACACCTCTTTCATGAAGCCGGCAGCTAGGAGCCGGGCTAGCTCTACTCTAATAGCCTCCTTCTTGTCTGGAGAGAATCACTAGAGCTTCTACTTGACGAGCTTGGCGGTCTTCGAGACATTCAAGGAGTGCTCGATTAGCTTCTTGGGAACGCCGGGCATGTCCGCAGGTTTCCATGCGAAAATGCTGACGTGCTTCCTAAGGAAGATGACGAGCGTGTCTTCCTATTTGGGGTCGAGGTTTGTCCCAATGCGAGTGATCTTACTCGTGTCATCAGGGACGAGAACCACCTCCTTGGTCTCCTTCTTCTTGGTCGCAGCTCTGGGCAGAGTCGTCTCTGGAATCTCTTGCTCTTCAAAGGGTAGCTTCTGTGTGTCTACCACACATGTCTTCATCAGAATGGAGATGTCGATGGCCTCAGCCATGGCGATGGCCAGGTAGGTGTAGTTGGGGATGGCCCAAATTTGGCCAAGGCTGGCCAGCCGTCGATGGCGTGGTATGCAGCGTCAAAGTCGGCGACCATGAAGTCGATGTGCTCTATGCGAAAACACTGCGGTGTTCCAAACTGGACGGGCAGATTGATCTGCCCTAGAGGCTGGCAGGATTGCCCTAGGACGATCCCCCAGAACGGGGCTGCAGTTGGCTCCAGGTCTTCCTTCTGTAGCCCCAGTTCCTTGACTGCTCCAGAGAAGAGGATGTTGAGGCCGCTGCCGCTGTCGATCAGCACCTTGCAGAAACATGTATTGCGTGTGACTGGATCGAGGGTCGGCTCTGCTAAAGGTGATAGGCTTGTGCGACCAGGAAGGGTACATTGAATTGGTGACGGGAGTGTTGTAGTTGGTGAAGGAATTGACATGCCTGGCAACGAGCTTCTGTTGACTCTTGGATTCCATCATGATGCAGCCACCAATGATCGTGGAGACTGTCCTGTGGCCCTTGGTGAAGACGGGAGGTGGATTATCATCACCACCATGCTTGTCGTTATCGGATGTCATTGTGAGCTCGCTTCTTTTCCTCTTCTCTGTATGCCTTGGAGATGGCGTAGCAATCCCTCATGGAGTGGTTATGATGCTTGTGGATAGGGCAGGGGCCATCGAGGAACTTTTCATAAGCTTCATCGTAGTTGCGTTTAGGGGCCAGCTGGGTGTTGTGGACCCTGTAATGGCGGTGCCTTTCCCCAGCTTTGGAGGTCTCGGTCTCGTCGTGGCGGCATCCGTCGTAGTGGCGGTGGTCGCGGTGAAACGCGGTCGTCGTGGCGATAATCGTCTCGTGTGCCAGGTCATCGGGGCGCTTTCCGCTCGGCGGTCGCCATCTTCATGGCAGTGCTCGATCGGGGAAGCGTAGACGGCTGTGGATGGAGTGATGAGCCGCCACGTTTCCCTCGGCGTACTTGTTGGTGATACGTAGCATCTCGGCTATGGAGCTCGGCCTGCTGCGAAACAGCTTCCTCTGAAGTTCTTCATCTGATCGGAGGCCATGTATGAAAGCTGGGGATGGCTTCAGCATCTGTGACGTTGGGGATTTTGTTTCTGGTCTCCAAGAAATGCCTAATGAAATCTCACAGGGTCTCGCGTGATGCTTGCTGAAGCTTCTCGAGATCGTACTTCATGCCTGGCTGCTTGCAGGTGGCACGGTAGTTACTGATGAACTGCTTCTTTAGCTGATCCCATGTGTCGATGGAGTTTGGCTTCAAACTGAGTAGGCAATTATTGGCGGATGCGTTGAGCATGACGGGCAAATAATTTGCCATGACATCCGAGTTTCCTCCGATGGCTTTGACCGCGATCTCATAGACGGTGAGCCACTTAGTGGGATCAGCGGTGCTGTCATAGGTTTTGACACCGACAACGTTGAAGTTTGGTGGGCAGTCAATTGCCTTCAGACCGTCTGTCAATGGTAGCTCAGTGCCGTTCTTGTCGATGATCGGGGGGGGGCATGAGCTTCATTGCACTCCCTTCAGTGCTCAGTCTCTGCTAAGTGTGTGGCCTCCCTTCAATTGTTGATGCGACCACGGAGATCTCTGTTTTTCAGCTACTTGCGGAGATCAGATTGATCGACCTCCTGGTCGTCATCATGCCGGTGACGTCTCCATCCGCTGCGGGAATGACCACCATCTTCTCAGTGACGCTCAGTGGCCAACGCGGTGGAGTGCGATGGGGGATGCTGTCGTTCTTTGTTGATCTGGACTTGAGCCGCCTTGAGGAGAGCCATGAGGCGTTCGACCTCTAGAGTTTGGTTCACGTGCGCAGCTTCTGTTATCGCATAGGCGACGTTCACACTTCGGGTCTTGTAGACCTGGTGACCACCGACCAGATCGAACTCCTGCTCAAGATTCCGAACAGCGAACAGGGCCTTCTTCCCATCAACGCGCTGCTCGTGGCGGGTCGACATTCCTCTTCTCGTGGGCAGCCTGGGCCTCGTCATCTTCATGTGACCCCGGGGGGCTATCATTGCTGACGGCGAGGATAGGCCCGCCGATGTACCGACTAGTAGGAGGAGGAGGCACATCGGGAATGTTGCCGTCTCTAGCATTGTCGTGGTCGGAGAGGTCATTGTCGGCAACGATGAAGCCGGTGCTGGTGCCGGCGTAGTCGGAGATGAAGTGGTTGGGACGACGCAACAGGACGTGAGAAGTTAGCGGCTCTGTTCCGCAGGCCGAAAGGCATGTAGCCCCTCGGGAGGTTGAGGTCGGCGGCTCTCAACCCCATGAGTGATCAGGGCTGGTACTCGATAGTACGTCTTTGTGGAGTGGCAGTGATGATCAAGGTCATGTCTTGCCGATCTGGGCGCGTAGGAGAACGTCGCGACGTCGGTGGATCTTGACGACGGCGTCCTGCAGCAGATTGATCTGGATGCTCTCGGACAAACCTCGAGCGACCCGATCAATAGATCTGATCAGGTCAGTCGTTGCCGACGTTCTTCCGGACGTAGCGTGGAAGCTGTCTTGCCAGGAGTGGAGGGCGTTGATGAAGCTGAAGCAGATGCAATCTGAGCCGCATCCAAGATCCTCCCTGTTTACACCGGAATTTGGATGGTGCCCAGAAGATCAGTTGCATGTAGATTAGCCGATCAGGGAGCTAGATCAGGATAATATGTGCTCAAGCGAGAACTAGATCGGAAGTGTGCTGACGTCGTGAAGGTGCATTGCAGCTGTGTGTTTACACCAGATTTTGGACGAGTCAGGAGGCGACTGTTGCGAAAGGAGAATAGCTGATCGGGAGTTCCGGATCGGATATCTAATGACATCAACAAGACCAGAGAGTGAATCGGACAAGGATGGACTCTGTAACAAGCCGCAGCAAAGCAATCATGGAATGGGCCCACAGGAAAGGCAAGGCTGCGTTCCGAGTTATCTTAGAATTAGGAAATTTTATTATTTCCTTATTTTTAGTTATGGTTTTCATTCGGTTAAGATTTCCCTTTAGTTGCTGGGTATAAATATAAACCCAAGCACATTGTTAAAGAACACGTCAATCAATACAACAACAGTTCCTTTTTCTCGGCCCCCGGCCAAAAACCCTAGGAATAGGAGTAAGTAGAACCGACGAGTTCTTCGACAAGTTGGGTGTCATCCGGTGGATAACAGGCTTGCGGTAAGTACCGTCACGCTCGTGTTTATCATGTATTGCTAGTACGATTCTATCTCGTGCCACATTGCTATGTAGATTCGAGTAGTTATCGATCCTTGTTTGACTTGGGTCATGCTCAAGTTGGATTAAGTGTTAGTTATCGGCTCTAACTAAATTGGCATGCTAGTTAGATTCATTATGTTACCGATGTTGCTTATGATTATTCATTGTTTATTTGTTTACTTTTAAGCATCATCAATCTGCCCAATCTTGATTTGTTCTTGTTGGCTTAAATCTTTTGTATCTATCCTGCTTAAATGAACATTAATTGAACATCATGTTTAGGTGACTATATCTGCTTGTCATTAGCTGGTTAGCTCAGATCTGGATTGTGTATAGGCCGCACTCAAGTAATAAAGTAAGTTGTGTAGAAAGTCTTTAATTAATAGATCTAATCATTAGCTTACGTCATGGGCTGCAACGATCCGGTCGATCCCCTTGACATAAGTGACGGGTTAGGTAGATTAGTTAAAAGAGTCATGTTGGTATAAATTAACTGCTCTCTATTAAATATTATTATTATCAAAGTATCCGCAAGCGCACAGATAAAACACCGATGTAGCACTTCACCAGACAATCCCGGTTTTAATATTGAACCCAAAGGAGTAGTAGGTGATACTGACTAAGTCTATTGATTCTTAACCCGATAACACAATCAATCCAGAGAATATCAAGAATGAGGAGATAACTAATGATTATCTAGATCCGACAACCTGGTAAACTTTGAATAATATCGTTCTAATCGGGCAGTGAAATGAATAAGAGCGGAAATCAGAGTTCCCTCATACAAAACACTTATACACCTATCGATCCTATCAACGGGAAGTGGACTACAGAGGAATCAATGCAGCTGTCACCTACGCGAACTACCACTATCCGGCCAATCAGGGGACATTCACAAGTAATTATAGCCCAGACACCACGTCTACACTACAAACTACTACTTCAACCAAAGAGCTACCAAGATCAAAGCACTCAAATAGAGTTGTAAACTTAAGAACGAATAAGAACAAATGCTTACTTGAATCAGGATGTTGAATACAAAAGTACCTCAGAACGCAACTCCGGGCGAGGGAGCTGAATCCAAATGAATACAGCTATGAAGAAGCTCCGACAAGCCGAGACTCCTCCGAATCTCTACTCATCTACTCTATCTCTCTAATCCCTCTCTTGATTGCTAGCCTAGATCTAGTGGATATCTATCTAATGCTTCAGGGTCTTCATCTCTTGATCTGGCTCTCCTCCAGGGAGGTCTGGCCCTCTATTTATGGCCCGGTGGGATGAACGCGTGCTGTTAGATCAAAACAACTTAACCAAGGGCCCAGATAACTCCTCAAAGGCGGTGGTAGAAGACTCCAGAAGACGGCGGGTGGAAAACACTAGGGGGCGCGGGCCGGCCCCCCTTGGGTCCGGCCGGCGCCACCTTGGCAGGTGCGGGTCTCCGGTTGCTTCGGGTGCCTTCTACACTCTTCCAGGGTCCTCGTGATGATGTTTCCTTCGCGGTCAAGTTTTGTGTCTTTTATGCTTTTCTGGAATAATCCCTGGAAAATATACAGTTCACCAAAGTAATAACCCTATTCTACTGGATACTCTTGTTTAGTGCAGGGATAATTGATAATAAAATTTAGACGATAACAGGTGTCAACAATTACCCCCACACTTAGGCTTTTGCTCGTCCCGAGAAAAAGGTTGGTTCTAAGATGTAAGATTTTTAGAGAGAATGGAGCATTTAAAACATAACTTGAGAGTGCATTATATAAAACTAGTCTAGTCATGCATGTACTATGGAATTCAAAGTGTCTACCATGAATCTTTGAGTAGTTAAAGAACAGAATAGCTTGAAAACAAATCACTCTCTTCCTTTAGTTAAGTCAATTGCAGGGTATGTAATTTTGCAAATAAACTTAACTTTACCTTCTCCTTTTGTAGTACTCTCGAATCACTGATATATTTGATATTTTTGTATCCTTACCAAGACGTTAATGATATTTCCTTCTTTATCCTACTTCTAAAAAGCTTATGTGGATCTCAGGTAGGTAAAATGTGAAAACATACTTGCATTGTATTTATTGTAAAGTCAAACAATGAATCCACAGAGAAATGAGGCATATAATCAAATCAAGCTTTATTTGGTGAAATATGGTGGAACCTAATTCTACCTTGCTCCTTGAGAAAATAAATCTCTCTTTTATACAATTGAGCTTTGTTGGCGCTTCTTAGCGACAAGCAGAAAAATCCGCAAGTGCACGGAAGTACCGTTGTAGCACTTCACCTGGAAGTATTCAGGGTATCGTATTTTCCTAAAGGAATGGCTTATGTTAGAGGTCTCTTAGCTAGTTGACCCTAGAAAAGATAGAAGGGATAACTTGGGTGGAGAGGATACACTAAGTCTAGAAACACTAAGTGAAGATAACTTTCCCACTACTTGCTTGCTTCAGGCCCACTGACGCAGCTGGTCTGCCAGCCGATACCAGTATCAGTGCTATTCCGCGGCCGGACGTGGGGGAGTTCAGATACGAGTGGACAGGGCTGTCACCACCTGCCACCTACCCCTCTGCCCGTGGGCGCGCGCAACATACGAAGGTACACTCCGACTTAGACACCACGTCTACGAAGGCGACTACTACTCTAGCGATGGCCAGGAACTTCCGTCTCTATCAGGAGTCCTCTAACTAGAGCACCCGTCCTAAGAACGAGCGACGATCCCACAAACAAGTAGCTTTATAAAAGTAACTCACTTAATGGATCAAAACTAAAATGTATCACAAACCTCTTACTTCAAGTAGCAAGATGGTTGTAGAGGTACAAGTTGGATGTGAGAGCCGACAGGTCCGGCACTTCGTCCACCCGAGGGTAGAACTGCTTCGACCCTGCTATCACTTCTCAAGCTTCTATCTCTCTCTCTCTAACCCTATACTAGCCTAGCTAGAAGCTACACTAATGGAAAATGGTGGTACTCCCTTCTTCTTCTCTATTGTATCATGTGTTCCCTTCATGGAAGGGGTGAGGGCCTCATTTTATAGCTCTATAGGTCGGTTTCGGCGTAGATAAATATGGAAGGAGGTGAAACCGACTTCAAGGAACCGCCATGAGCATTGTCACTGAATCTGGGCCCAAGAAGTGCCATCTGGGGGGCGGCCACCCCTGGAGGCGGTCGGTCCCTGGGAGGCGGCAACTGGCCACCGCCTTCGGGTGGTCGATTGCTCCCTGGGCCTGGGCCTCCCCCGCGGTTACGGATGGACCCCATTTGATATTTTGATGGACTTTTCTCTTTTATTCTTGATTTGCACCTTTTCTGAATATGTTTTCTGGAAGTGCGCTTTCCGGTGATTTTTATGCATTTCCACATGTTCGACCTGCAAAGTCACATGTGCAACAAAACTCGTGGAAGGGTTAGATAAAAGCCCTACCTTCTATTTATTTTAGTGTTAGAATGATGTTATATTTTGGTTGTTAAGGACCGCCAACAACTCCCCCACACTTGGTCCTTTACTCGTCCTCGAGTAAAGTGCTAAGGACCAAATGGGTTCATTTCCCTTATTCATAAAGATCTGCATACAGTTTATTCCAAACTTCACCTGGATTTATGAACTTCAATGTGTCTACCAAATTATCTTGAGTAATTGCAAAATGGAATAGTCTGGATTCAAATCTGCTTAGTTTGTTCATGCGTAGGAACTTGGGTTTTTGTAAGCTTTTTGAAAATCATAAGAATAGCTCATGCTCCTTGAATGATTCTCTCAAATCGCTCATGTATGTAAGTGGTTCCTTACCAAGGCATAAAAATAATGCCTTCACATGGTCATCCTACCTCTAAAAAGGTTTATCTGGAGTTTTAGGTAGGAATGAAAATGATGAGGCACACTTACCCTGCATATATTGTCGAGTCAAAGCTTAGACCATACCAGAGGGAGTGCGTCATGCTCCTAGATCAGAATGTGCATGTGTGTGGAGAATATGAAGGTGGAAACCTAATTCTAAATCTTTTTGATACTCTATGCATCATGACTCTTCTTTTTGAAAAAGACAAGATATAGGCTATAGGAACTTCATCACTATATATATATATATATATATATTTTGAACGGGTATTTAGAATCTTCTTTCCCGTTTATTTTCTGATGCCCCTTGGCACAGTTCCTCTTCTTTTTTTAGCATAGCCCCATATCTTTTATTGGCATATGACATATTTTGAATGAGGAGATATCATGATGGATGAGTAAAGTTTTGCATTAATAGTGCGTGTGTCTTAGGATAAAAACAACACTTTTATTTGGTGGAGGAAAACTACGCAACTTCTAGTGTAAGAGTTGGCATATATTTTTTTGGATGGATGGATGCGTGTTTTGCGCAACTCACAGGGTGAGAGTTGGCTTCGTTTGGTGGGTGCATGTGAATTCTGATCTTGGGAGCATGAAACATCTCTCAACAGTGGTCACAAAATTTGACCAAACTCAACACAAAATAAGTGGTATATGTGGAAGGTTTCATCATAAAGAATCATATATGGCCTTGGTTGGCATTTGTTAATCATTCAAGGAACATGCTAATTGAATTTTTTGTAAAAATCAATCCCATGTACTTTGCAAGAACGAGTAAGCATCATGTTATCCGGCTATATCTCATTTGTCAATTACTTAGATAAAAAGGGGTCCCTAAATGGTGTTGATAAATCTTGTAGGAATATTAGCAAGGAATAAAAAGTATGCAAACATTCTGAACATAGGAAGACATGTTTGATGGAGTATGAAGGGGACATCATTCTTTAAATTTTATTTTTAAAACTTTTTAATTAGGGAGAGAGAGGGGAGATGTTTGCACAAACCGAATTTGATTTTTGTTCTTGTGCAGTTTAACTTTGAAGAGTTCTTCCCCCCACACTTGTTTTCTTTCATGTTTGGTTAGTCACAATATATAGAGAAAACAAGTGTGCGATATATAAAGATAAAAAACTTCTTTTCCATTGATAAATCAAATAGGCACATTACAATGAAAGGGGACATGATTGGAAAATAAACGATCATGAAGAGGAAAAATATGTGCCTAATTATTTGTGTAGCAGGAGCATTCTAAAGATATTTAGAGAATGTGCTCAACTCCTACTGCTTTAGCAATCCAGCACAGCTACTCTCCATAGCCGCGGCGTATCTCATCTAGTTCATCTCTAAGCCCTTTCACGCTAAGATGAGCCTCGGCTATGCGGGCTTGTGCCTTTTCAACATTTAGGCGCGTGCTCTTGATGCTAGCATTTAGTGAGGCGATGGTTGGGCCCTTGGAAGGTTTTTCATCCTCACTATCACTAAAGAATCCCTTAGGCTGTCCTCTAATAATTTTCCTAAAGACTGTGTGCCTGGCGCCTGAGGTTTCGGCAGAGGGTGTAGGTTTCTTAGAAGGTGTTTCGCCTCTGCAGAAAAGGCCTTTAGCATACCCCCCATCAGGTTTGCGCACTCCCCTAATGGTGTAAGAACGAATGTCTTTAGTGGGAGACGACAGAGAGGGTAAACTGGACGCAGCACGTTTGCTAAGCCCGCTACTACTAGGGGCCTTTCTCTTGAGGCCTAAAGCGCTGGTAGTTGGTCGGGCAGCAAAACTCTTCTTCTTGGCACCTACTTCAGGTGCACGGGAACGTGCCGTGGACTTCAAGCTTGAAATGTTGCTAACATCATTGGTTGATGGGGGTAGCAAGGCTAGCGGCTTCTCCACTATGGCATGAGCTTCTTCTCTCACAAAAGAGCCCTCTTGATAGGGAACTATGTCTAGGTTGGCAATGGAGCCGGGAGCTTGGATCAGCAAGAGCTAGACATGGTCACGGCTTGCAAGTGGGAGAGCTTCGCAAATTTTGCGAGAGGAAGAAGAGAATGGTTTGGTGTGAAGAGAGGAGAGGCCTTTGAATTGCTTTTATAGGTTCTACCGAGGTTTCTGTTGAGGAAATGAACTGATCGTAACCAGAGACGCGATACTGGAGCAATCACAAACAGGTACGAAAAAGATCGACGATGTTTGAGCTGGCTGGGGGGCGGTCGACCCCGGGGGCGGTCGGTCCTCTGGGTCCACCTGCCAGCCTCTGCCTTTTGTAACTGCTGCTCAAATCGTGTGGATTCCAATCCCGATTACGATCAAGAGTGATGTGCAGTGGATCAAAATGATTGAGTGTAATTTGGAGTGTGATTTTTGTAAAAATATCTCAAGATTACACAATCATGCATTTATGAGAGAATATTCCTATGATCACAAGGATTTTATGTTCATGAAAGGAAAGATCATAGGGGCTTTTTGGGTATTTCATAAATGCAACACTATTGCTCTACAACCATATATTTATTTATAAAGTAGTAAAGTATAAAAAATGTTTATATATATATATATATATTTATTATTATTCTATATATATTTTTATAAGTTTTTAATGAACTCTTTAAAGGATATTATGTTTATTTCATCAATGAAATTCAGTTCGGGTTCAAGGAATACCCTGAGTCGTTGGCCATTTACCTTATGGATGTTACCGTCATTGTCTTCTATTGTGATTGCTCCATGTGACGATATGTTGATGACGGTGTAAGGTCCATCCCATTTACTTCTAAGCTTGCCTTTCCCGAACAATTTGACTCTTGAATTGAAGAGCAGCACTTTGTCACCTATCTTGAATTCTTTGTGTCGAATTCTTCGATCATGCCATCTCTTTGTTCGTTCTTTGTAGAGCTTGGCACTATGATAGGCCTTTTCTCGCCATTCTTCTAGTTCTGCTATTTGTTTTTGCCTATTTTTACCAGCTGACTTGAGATCCATGTTCCAGGTTTTAATTGCCCAGTGAGCTCTATGTTCAAGCTCAACAGGCAAATGGCAACTTTCCCATAGATCAGCTAATATGGTGACATCCCGATTGGTGTTTTGTAAGCTGTCCTGTAGGCCCAAAGCGCATCAGGTAGCTTATCTTTCCATCCTCTTCCCATCTCGTTCACTGTTTTCTGAATGATGTTTTTAATTTGTTTGTTCGAAGTTTCGGCTTGTCCACTGGTTTGGGGGTGATAAGGAGTAGCTATGTTGTGCTTGGCTCGCTCTGAAAGTTTTATCTATGAAGTGTGAGCCCCCGTCACTTATCACCATCCTAGGTGCTCCAAAGTGAGGAAAGATCACTTCATGAAACATCTTTCTTGCATGTTTTGCATCCGCTGCTCGACAAGGTAGTGCTTTGACCCACTTCAAGACATAGTCAACTGCCACGAGGATGTACTCGCAGTCTCCCGACTTTTGGAATGGTCCCATGAAGTCAATGCCCCCAGACGTCGAAGACTTCTATTTGGAGGTTAAAATGAAGGGGCATGGCGTTGCGGGAGCTGATATTGCCTTGCAGGTGACATTGTCGACACCTTCGAATGAATTCTTTGGTGTCGTTATACATTGTTGGCCAATAGAATCCGCACTGCCAAGTTTTGGCTTGTGTGCGGAAAACTCCATAATGGCCCCCATATGGTGCTGCATAACACCTCTCAATGATTTGTGCACCCTCGGCAGTAGGCACGCATCTTCTCAACAGTCCATCGGCACAAACCCGGTACAGGTAGGTTTCATCCCATAGGTGACGTCTGCTTTCATATTCTAGCTTCTTTCTAGATTTGCCTGGGGGTACATACCCTGAAACCATGTAGTTCACAATATTTGCATACCATGGGTTTGTGTCGGTGACCATGAGGAGCATGTCGTCGCGTAAGAAGTCATTGATCTCTTGTTCCTGCATGTTAGTGACTTGCATACATGAAAGATGGTCGGCAACAGTGTTTTCTACTCCTTTTTTATCTTTTATTTCAATATCAAATTCTTGTAATAACAAGATCCAGCAGATTAAATGAGGTTTAGCATCTTTCTTGGTGAGCTGATATTTTAAAGCAGCATGATTAGTGTAAATAATTATCTTTGGTCCTACCAAGTAAGATCTAAATTTATCAATAGCAAAGACTACTGCAAGGAGCTCCTTCTCGGCTGTGGCATAATTAAGCTGAGGTCCTGTTAGAGTCTTGCTAGCGTAGGCGATCGCATGATGCTTCTTATCTTTGGTTTGGCCTAGGACTGCACCAACAGCATAGTCACTAGCATCACACATGATCTCGAAGGGTAGCATCCAATCCGGAGGATGGATGATGGGCGCAGAGATGAGTGCTTTCTTGATGGTTTCAAAAGCTTTTAAACACTCATCCGTGAACTCAAAAGGTACGTCTTTTGCTAACAGGTTAGTCAAGGGTCTGGCGATTTGTGAAAAATCTTTGATAAAACGCCTATAGAACCCCGCATGGCCTAGAAAGCTTCGGATCCCTTTGATGTTCACAGGGGGAGGTAGTTGCTCAATAACTTCTATTTTTGCCTTATCTACTTCTATCCCCCTTTCGGACACTAAATGTCCAAGAACAATGCCTTCACGGACCATGAAATGGCACTTTTCCCAGTTAAGTACCAGGTCCTTCTCTTGGCATCTTTGCAAAACTTTGTCCAAATTCTCGAGGCAATGATCAAAAGTCTTTCCATAGACTAAAAAATCATCCATGAAAACTTCCATGATCTCCTCAATCATTTCTGAGAAAATAGACATCATGCAGCGCTGGAACAACGCGGGTGCATTGCAAAGTCCGAATGACATTCTCCTATATGCATACGTTCCATACGGGCATGTAAACGTTGTTTTGCTTTGGTCGTCGGGATGGATGGGGATTTGGTGATAGCCAGAATACCCATCGAGGAAACAAAAGAAAGAATGTTTTGCCAACCGCTCCAACATCTCATCGATGAAGGGCAGTGGGAAATGATACTTTCGTGTTGCCTGTAACAGAACCGCCTTAATAATATGGCCCACAGGCACCTATCAAAGTCACTAATGACTTCTGACAGTTGGACCCATGTTCCAAATGATTAAAGCAGCTCTGCCGGGCTACATCAGTACCCGTATTCCGACAGGATCTCCATTGCGATGCCATTACAGAGTTACAACATTTCATAATAAAATACATCAGAGTAAATGCGGAAGATTTAATAGAACTTAGATTACAAAACGAGTTCAATTAGTAATTAAGTGCAGTTATTACAGACCATCTTGAAATAGTAGCAGTAGCATGGAACAACGGTACAACATAAATAGATAAATAGATACACGAACCCAGCCCACGGATTCTGTCTTTACTCCTCACCACTCTCCTCCTGGATCACAGTGGCACAACAAGGACCAAGGCAGACTTCGGGCTGCGACCCTCCTGCAACGGGGTTAACAAACCCTGAGTACGGGGTACTCCGCAAGACTTACCCGACAAAGTAAAAATATTTGACTCTTGGAATGCAAGGTTATAGGTAAGGCTAGCAGAGATAGGGATTTAGCAGAAAAGCATTACTAATCTATCATAATACTTTATTTCACTTAAATTCAATATTATCATAATTCATTCTTTATCCTCTCTCTAAACATTGATTCTTTATTCTCAAACATCCTACTCTTAGAACCACTTTTCGGTGTAGGGGTGAGGATCATGTCTCCATAACCGAGGAGCACGTCGATTCGAATCAAGTAAAGTAGACCCAGCTGGGGTTCCTATCCACACTGTATATGCAGCACGCCGGCATACATATACCAACCCGTCATCTCAGCTTTTCTATCCCGGAACCGGTCCTGCGCCACCCGAGAAAACGGTACACCTCCAATCCGGGACTCTAACCCACGAGGGTACTCACTATTCTCGCCATCTCTCCACTCCCAGTGCGTGGTTGTCGGTTCCAGCAATAGAGCGACCGGACTCTAGGCTTTCCGTAATGGTATGTGGCTAGTCTGTTCATCATGATCACAACAGGCCGACAACGAACGGTCCCTACTGCTTTCCGCCGGAAACCATGCATTGGGACTCTAACCCAAATACCCTGGAGTCCGCTCGGTTTTCAAATCCCTTTTCCGTTGGTGACGAAAGTTGGGACTCTAACCCAAACAATTTGCCAACCACCCGGAAAACCCATCCATAATGATGATCGTGAACCGGCCAAAGTACCCCAATCATCATACATGGACATATATACCCTTCACTTGATATTTCTTCATAATGATCCTCAAGTTAAAATAGTATTTTGCAATTCTATTATTTAAGCATGACTAAGCATTTTGCAATACATTTGAAAATCATTAGGTTATCTTGGTAATGGTAGTCAAGGGTGATAAATGCATCAATTGTTTTCATCACACAACTCCTATCAACTTAATGCAATAGTTTAACTCAAGTGATAAAGCATTTGTAAATAGAGGGTTAAATGCACCGGGGCTTGCCTTGCAGAGCAAACAGAACTGGGGCAGGAGTGGCACAGGCTTCAGGCTCAGGAGCTCCTTCCACTGCCTCCTCTTCAGACACCTCGAGCTTCACCTCCTCGGACACGGGAACTACACGGGTGCAATATTGCATGTATGAATGCGATGCAAAAAAATAAACATGTGCGGAAAAGAAAGCTAACCCTAGCACAACACATCATGACTTCACAATGGTGTTCTAGGTCTTAAATGGGTTGACCTAGAACCACATTTAATCCAAAATCACTTAACACTCCTAAATTCAAATTCTAATTGAATTTTTATTATTTAATAAACCAACATAATTCAATTACAGAAGCAAACTAATTTATTTTGGGACCAAACTTTGCCAACAGTTAGATCTTTACTAGTAACAGTACCAATTAAATTTTTGTTATTTTTGGAATTACCTAGAATTAATTAAAAATGTGCAAAGGCCCACTTTTCATTTTATTTAGTGATTTTTAACCACTACAGAATGCACCCAAACATGACAAACAATATTTTTATAAAATTCTACACTACATATATAGCATGTGTAAATTATTTCATAATTCTTGGTTGCACAGAATTAATCATGCAAAAATAATAAAACAGGCTACTATTCAAACCAAATTAAAATAGAAAAGCATTCAAAATTCACTGGAAAAATAGACAAACCCATTCGGCCCGCTCGGCCCACAGACCGGCAGGCCGGCCCAGCAACACCTGGGCTCCTCTTCTCTTCTTCCCCGGACGCTGACAGGCGGGGCCGGCCTGTCAGGTCCTTCTTCCTCCTCCGGCCGAGCGCACCGCGCGCGAGGCGCACGCGGACCGGCACGACCCTCGCTGCCGGCGAGCCGACGGCAACGCGGACACGACCTACGGCTACCCTACGACCTAGCGGTCACCCTAGTACACCTATCCCCGATCCTAGCCGCCTCCGACGGGGTCTATCCCGTCCATGGCGGACGCCAAGGCTCGGCGAGCATGCGCCGGCCACCCGAGACCGGTAAAAGATGAAAGGAGGGCATGGGGAGGATCGGTAGCTCACCCCGGGGCTAGTGAAGTCTACGGTTCGGGCTGAAACGGGCTAAAGAAGTGAGGTTGACGGCGGCGGCGGACGAAGTGACTCGGCTCCGGCGGTGACGGCTCGTTCCGACGAACCTAGACCACCATAAAGCCAACCGACGCGCACATGAGAACTAGAACATCACAAAGAAGCTGGAACACGAGGATCTAGGGACTAAAGCTCACCCGAGATGCTTGGCACGCGATCGACCTTGCGGCGGCGCTCCGGCGAACGCACGCGCGCGGCGACGACCACCCTGGAACACACGAAGCGTTAGAGAGAGCCCCGAGAGCACCAAAGGATGCGCAAGGAACTACTCTACTAACCGGCGAGATGGAGAGGATGGAGGCCAACGGAGGGCGACGAATTTCTTCGCGAACCGCGGCGAACTCGACGGCGACCGGCGGAGAGAACTGAGCTGGGAGAGGGTGCTCGGGGGGGTTAAATAGCGGGAAAAAGCGGTCGGACGCGACGTGGGAGGGTCCGGCGACGTGCTGCGCTCGCAACGAACAGTGCCCCGGCCCCGGCGCACGCGCTGCGCTGCCGCGCACGCCGGCGACGTGCGCGCCGCGCGGGTACGCTGAGGGTGGCAGATGAACAGTACTCGGGTACAGTACCTGTTGCAATGCAATTCGTCCAAATTGATTATGAAGATGGCCGAATCTGAGGGAGTGGTCAAAAGGAGATTTGTAGATCTTTAAGTACTGAACAACTTTTGTTTTGGTACCAATTCAAAATTCGGTCAGGATTTGAAAATATTCAAAAGGGGGTAAAAGGTGGTTTTAAATTTCAAACTGTAATTTCAAAATTACTTTTGATTTTTCTGAAGAACTTGAAAATTGGTCAAAATAGAAGTTGTACATCTCATTGAGGCCAACAACTTTTATTTAGGAAGTTTTGTCATATTCTCAATAATTTTTGAAATATAGTTTTAAATTCAAATTTTGAAACACTGTTTTGAGCTTAATTCAATTATTTTCAACATAACTTCAAAATCACCCAAAATAGAAGTTGTTCTACATCAAAAACTCTACAACTTTTATTAAGGGACCTACCTCAGATTTGATCAAATTTTAAAAGTACACTTAAGGACCTTGATTAGGGTTTAGAGGTAATTAAGGAGGTCACAAGAAATAACAAGGAAATTAGGGTTTTTAGGACACTCGTCCAATTCTAGTCAATCAAACACCCTATTATTCTAAATGGCAAACAAATGCACATAATGGAATGATGAGATGGCAGTTTAAATAATCAGTAATACCCGAGGTATTACAGCCTTCCCCCCTAAAAGAAATCTCGTCCTGAGATTAGGTAGACATCATTGTTTTTACACAAAGTAGAGGAAAAGAAAATGTAACAGTACATTCAATACACACCCAGAGGCACAAAAAAAACACTAGGCGGGGAGAAGTTACATTTATAGGGTAGCATAGAACTCAGGGAACTTTTCTGCCAGAAAATCCTCTGACTCCCAGGTGGCTTCATCCTCAGATTGCTGACTCCACTGTACTTTGTACCACCTGGTTGAGGTCCTGCGGGTAACACGATCTTTGATGTCAAGGATTCGGACTGGGTACTCAGAGGTTGTCATGTCTGGCTCTAACTGAACCCCTTCCACTTCAACTACTTGATCTGGTACTCGCAGACACTGTTTCAACTGTGACACATGGAACACGTTGTGCACTTCTGACATATGCTCTGGCAGCTGTAACCTGTAGGCTACTTTCCCCACACGTTCGATGATCTCAAAGGGTCCAACGAAACGTGGGGCTAGCTTGCCTTTAACTCCAAAACGGCTCACTCCTTTCATTGGTGACACTTTTAGGTACACAAAATCTCCCACTTTAAACTCTAGCGGTCGTCGCCGCTTATCAGCGTAACTTTTCTGCCTAGACTGTGCTATCTTTAAGTTCTCTTGTATCACTCGAACCTTGTCTTCAGCCTCTTTTACCAGATCTACCCCATAGTACCATCTTTCTCCTGGTTCGGACCAATTCAAAGGTGTGCGACATCTTCTACCATACACGGCCTCAAATGGAGCCATTTGGATGCTTTCTTGATAGCTGTTGTTATATGAGAATTCGGCCAAGGCCAAACACTCGTCCCACTTGTCCGGGTAATTCAACGCGCAAGCTCTCAACATATCTTCCAATACTTGATTGACTCTCTCAGTCTGCCCATCGGTTTGCGGATGATACGCAGTACTATGCAACAGTTTGGTACCCATTGACTTATGAAAGGCTTGCCAGAAATTTGATAGGAACTGGGTTCCTCTATCGGAAACAATGGTCCTTGGTACACCATGCAACTTCATAAAATTCTCAATGTAGAGCTTTGCATACATAGATGCCCTGTACTTTTTCTTGACAGACAGAAAATGAGCTTGTTTTGTCAGACGATCCACAATGACCCAGATGGAATCAAAGCCTCGAGCTGTATTGGGCAATCCCACAATGAAATCCATACTGATATCTTCCCACTTCCATGCTGGTAGTGGCAGTGGTTGGAGTTCTCCACCAGGTCTCATGTGAATGGCTTTAACTTTCTGACATGTGTCACACCTTGCCACATACTGAGCAATTTCAATCTTCATCTTGGTCCACCAGAATTTTTGCCTCAAGTCCTGATACATCTTATTGCTTCCTGGATGAATAGAGAATTTTGTGGAGTGGGCTTCATCGAGGATCGCTTGACGTAAATCAGGAATCTTGGGGACAACCAATCGATCCTTGAACCATACCACACCATCGTCATCAACCCTGAAACAGTCGGCCTTGCCGGCTTGGATCTTTTCTTTGATATGCCTGATCCCTTTACTTTTCTTCTGAGCGGCAATGATCTGTTCTCGGATCGAAGTTTCAATTCTAATGTTGGCTATGCTGCCCTGAGGCACCATCTCAATACCCAATTCTTCCAACTCATGACATAAGGTCAGCGCATATGACTTTACATTTAAACAATTGCAGTGAACCTTGCGACTGAGTGCATCGGCGACTACATTCGCCTTGCCAGGGTGGTAGTGTACCTCAATGTCATAGTCTTTGATCAACTCGAGCCATCTTCTTTGCCTCATATTTAGTTCTTCTTGAGTGAAAATATACTTCAGACTCTTGTGATCAGTGTAAATGTTGCAGGTACTTCCCAACAAATAATGACGCCATATCTTCAGTGCATGAACAACGGCTGCCAACTCTAGGTCATGGGTGGGGTAATTTTCTTCATGACACTTGAGCTGCCGCGAAGCATAGGCGATGACACGGCCCTCTTGCATCAGCACACAGCCAAGACCAGTTCCCGAAGCATCACAATACACATCAAACGGCTTCTCTATATCTGGCTGAGCTAACACCGGTGCAGTAGTCAACAACTCTTTCAACTTTTGGAAAGCTTCTTCACATTCGGGCGACCAGACAAACTTCACTTGATTCTTTAGCAAGTTGGTTATCGGCTTAGATATCCGGGAGAAATCCGGGATAAAGCGACGATAGTAACCTGCCATGCCCATGAAACTACGGACCTGATGTACCGTAGTGGGTGGCTTCCAGTTCAGAATTTCTTCAACTTTGCTTGGATCCACGGACACTCCCTCAGCAGACAGAATGTGACCAAGGAATGGAACTCGGTCCAACCAAAACTCACATTTGCTAAACTTGGCATAAAGTTGGTGCTCTCTTAGGCGGGTTAGGACAATACGGAGGTGGTTAGCATGTTCCTCGGGGGTTTTGGAGTAGACAAGGATATCGTCAATGAAAACGACTACAAATTTGTCAAGCTCAGGCATGAACACGGAGTTCATTAGGTACATGAAGTAGGCAGGTGCATTGGTTAGGCCAAAAGACATTACTAGGTATTCGTATAGGCCATATCTGGTGGTGAAAGCTGTTTTAGGAATATCTTGCGGACGGATTTTTATTTGGTGGTACCCCGATCGAAGGTCAATCTTTGAAAAGACCTTAGCCCCAGATAACTGGTCAAATAGAAGGTCGATGCGGGGTAATGGGTATTTATTTTTGATGGTGACCTCGTTAAGAGGACGATAATCAATGCACAGCCTGAGAGACTTATCCTTCTTTTTCACGAAAATAGCAGGACAACCCCAAGGTGATGAGCTAGGTCTGATAAAACCCTTGTCCAACAATTCTTGCAACTGAACTTTCAACTCTGCCAGTTCCTTTGGTGGCATCCGGTACGCCCTACGAGATATAGGAGCCGTACCAGGCTTAAGCTCTATGGCAAACTCAACATCACGGTCCGGAGGTAACCCAGGTAACTCCTCTGGAAAGACATCCGGAAACTCACAAACCACTGGAATGTTATGGATTTCCAGGACTGAGGTGGCATTAACTTGCTTCACATTTCTCAAAGGTAAGGGAAGTTGGATGAGAAGTTTGGACTGACTATCAGGTATGTTAACTTTGATTGTCCTATTCAGCACATCAATCACAGCCTTGTGCTGATACATCCAATTCATCCCCAAAATGGCATCTATGTCCTGATCCTTTAGCACTATCATAGTGGTCGGGAACTTATGCCCTCCCAATTCTATGGGTACCCGAAATACCACTTCCTTAGTACTGATACGCCCCCCGGGCGATTGTATGATAAAATTTTCATTAACCTCCCCAATTTGAATGTCATGCTTGACGACAAAATTACGGTTGATGAATGAATGTGATGCACCAGAATCAAAGAGTGTAATTGCAGGGTTACCAGCGATAGGGAACCTACCGAGCATGACGGGCTCTCCTTCCGGGATATCAGCGACCTGGGTGTAGTACACCTGGCCAGCCTTCTTGACCACCTTGCCCTTCTGGGCCTGCTGCTGCTGTCCACGGTGCTGTCCCTGCTGCTGCTGCTGCTGTCCACCAGCGCCCTTCTGTGCATTCTGATTGGACTGTTTGGGGAAAGGGCAATTGCGGGACCAGTGTCCCATCTGGCCACAGTTGTAGCATGGTTGATTGTAGGCGAACTGCGGTGAGGTGATACGAACGCCAGGGGCATTCGGCTGAGTGGTGTTTTGCTGGTTTGAGGTGTGGGAGGTAGCGGCGGTACGCACAACTACCTGCTGCTGTGGGTACTGTGGGCGGTTATGGTGGGTGGGATGGTAGATGATTTTCTGGCGCTTTTGGCTGCCAGAGAAAACAGCTTTCTTCTTCTTCTTCTCTCCCTGAAGTTGGCGGTCACTTTCTTCAAAAGCGAGCGCGCTGTCAACAGCTTCATGATAGGTACAGTGGCGGTTGTTGGATAAGCTGCGCTGGATCTTGTAGTTCAAGCCTCTGACAAAGCAGCTCCTCTTCTTACCATCAGTATTCACGTACTCTGGGGCATACAGAGACAATTGGTTGAACTTGGTCACGTACTCCATCACAGTGGAGTCCCCCTGCCGCAATGCCAGAAACTGGTCAAGCTTCATTCTCATTATCCCTTCAGGGATGTAGTGGGCACGGAATGCAGTGCGAAACTCTGCCCAGGTAAGCAGGTGTCCTGCGGGCTGTGCTGCCAGGAGATTAGCATACCAGGCACTTGCGGGACCACGCAGCTGCTGTGCTACGAACTGTGGCTTCTGGATTTCGGTGCAATGGATCAAACCAAACTTCTGCTCCATGGTACGGAGCCAGTCATCCGCCTCAAGCGGCTCATCCGCCTTGGTGAACACCGGTGGACGGGTGTCGGTGAAGTCCACATAGGTAGTTTCCTGGTTCCCATTATTGCGCCCACGGCGCTCTCCACGCTGACCCTGATTCTGAGCGAAAGCATTCGCCGCATTAGCAAGTGCGATAATGGCATCAGCGAGGCTTGGTGGCACGGGTGGTGCCTCAGGAAGACCGTCCTCTCCCTGGTTGCTGGACTGACCACGGGTCTGAACCATCTGTGATTTGCACACTTAACTCAGAACTTGGGCTTGACATTACTAAATAGAAACGGAGAACATCACAACTAAAAATTATAACAACACAAGAAACATAGTCTTAGCGACATACAGCACATAGATCCCCAACCACAACTAAAGTTCTAAGGCTCAATAAACTACGACATAGAGATACAAGCAATAGCCAACGCTGCAGCACGGGCAACTAGTCGTCGATGACCACGATCTCCTCCTCGACGTCGTCCTCCACCATCTGGTCCTCAGGCTCTGCTGGGTCCTCGGCGAGTGGTACGGGCTCGAAGTAGCCCAACTCCTCGGACTCGCTCCCCTCGTCCTCAGGCCCGACAACCACGCCACCCTCCGGGTCCTCCTCACGGGGAACCAAGATAGGGTTAAGCAGGTTGTTAAGCCTGTGCACCTCTTCATGCAGGGTGTTGATGTACGCCTGCATGTTGCCATTGTGGGCTTCCACCCACTCCACACGCCCAAGGGCGGCCTGCTCGCGCCCCAAAGCCTCGTCTCTCTGCTGGACTGCTACCTGCTCACGCTCCAGCGCTGCCGCCTCCCGCTCCATAGCCGCCTGCACCTCAGCCTCGACCTGGTGAATCTCTCGGTGCAGATCGCGGTTGGTGCGCACATCCCTGTAGTGGTTGCGCACAGCTCGGTCAAAGTCCTCCTCCATCAGCCTCGCCTCGGCCTTGAGTGCCCTGATCTCCTCCTTGAGTTCCCTGCGGCTGCGACGACGGCTGCCAGAGCCCTCGCCCTCCTCATGGCTAGGAGCGAGCTGGTGACGAGGAATGCCACGCGGTCCCACCATCTTGCGTGCGGTCAGCTTCGTGCGAGCCAGCTGGACAAAGAGAGGGTAAGACAAGATAGAACAGGCTAGCATGAACAGGTTGGTAAATCCTATCCCAAAACCCAACATTAGGGAGGAAGTTATTAACATGTGAATCAACATGATGCATGATTCGTTCTTACGCAAATTTTAAATCAATGCAGGTAAATAAATATTAATAACATACTTCAGACATAGGGCTTAACAATAATAATAGTAATAACATTGTTCCACATGCCACCCTACTCCTAGTACAGAGTAAGACAAGAAAGCAGTTTTGGACTCAAAATAGTCAACTTAAATTTTAGATCCAAAATATTTTGAAGTTTTCGAAAACAACTCCGTAATGATTTAGCAATAGATCGCTCTGATACCACTTGTAACAGAACCGCCTTAATAATATGGCCCACAGGCACCTATCAAAGTCACTAATGACTTCTGACAGTTGGACCCATGTTCCAAATGATTAAAGCAGCTCTGCCGGGCTACATCAGTACCCGTATTCCGACAGGATCTCCATTGCGATGCCATTACAGAGTTACAACATTTCATAATAAAATACATCAGAGTAAATGCGGAAGATTTAATAGAACTTAGATTACAAAACGAGTTCAATTAGTAATTAAGTGCAGTTATTACAGACCATCTTGAAATAGTAGCAGTAGCATGGAACAACGGTACAACATAAATAGATAAATAGATACACGAACCCAGCCCACGGATTCTGTCTTTACTCCTCACCACTCTCCTCCTGGATCACAGTGGCACAACAAGGACCAAGGCAGACTTCGGGCTGCGACCCTCCTGCAACGGGGTTAACAAACCCTGAGTACGGGGTACTCCGCAAGACTTACCCGACAAAGTAAAAATATTTGACTCTTGGAATGCAAGGTTATAGGTAAGGCTAGCAGAGATAGGGATTTAGCAGAAAAGCATTACTAATCTATCATAATACTTTATTTCACTTAAATTCAATATTATCATAATTCATTCTTTATCCTCTCTCTAAACATTGATTCTTTATTCTCAAACATCCTACTCTTAGAACCACTTTTCGGTGTAGGGGTGAGGATCATGTCTCCATAACCGAGGAGCACGTCGATTCGAATCAAGTAAAGTAGACCCAGCTGGGGTTCCTATCCACACTGTATATGCAGCACGCCGGCATACATATACCAACCCGTCATCTCAGCTTTTCTATCCCGGAACCGGTCCTGCGCCACCCGAGAAAACGGTACACCTCCAATCCGGGACTCTAACCCACGAGGGTACTCACTATTCTCGCCATCTCTCCACTCCCAGTGCGTGGTTGTCGGTTCCAGCAATAGAGCGACCGGACTCTAGGCTTTCCGTAATGGTATGTGGCTAGTCTGTTCATCATGATCACAACAGGCCGACAACGAACGGTCCCTACTGCTTTCCGCCGGAAACCATGCATTGGGACTCTAACCCAAATACCCTGGAGTCCGCTCGGTTTTCAAATCCCTTTTCCGTTGGTGACGAAAGTTGGGACTCTAACCCAAACAATTTGCCAACCACCCGGAAAACCCATCCATAATGATGATCGTGAACCGGCCAAAGTACCCCAATCATCATACATGGACATATATACCCTTCACTTGATATTTCTTCATAATGATCCTCAAGTTAAAATAGTATTTTGCAATTCTATTATTTAAGCATGACTAAGCATTTTGCAATACATTTGAAAATCATTAGGTTATCTTGGTAATGGTAGTCAAGGGTGATAAATGCATCAATTGTTTTCATCACACAACTCCTATCAACTTAATGCAATAGTTTAACTCAAGTGATAAAGCATTTGTAAATAGAGGGTTAAATGCACCGGGGCTTGCCTTGCAGAGCAAACAGAACTGGGGCAGGAGTGGCACAGGCTTCAGGCTCAGGAGCTCCTTCCACTGCCTCCTCTTCAGACACCTCGAGCTTCACCTCCTCGGACACGGGAACTACACGGGTGCAATATTGCATGTATGAATGCGATGCAAAAAAATAAACATGTGCGGAAAAGGAAGCTAACCCTAGCACAACACATCATGACTTCACAATGGTGTCCTAGGTCTTAAATGGGTTGACCTAGAACCACATTTAATCCAAAATCACTTAACACTCCTAAATTCAAATTCTAATTGAATTTTTATTATTTAATAAACCAACATAATTCAATTACAGAAGCAAACTAATTTATTTTGGGACCAAACTTTGCCAACAGTTAGATCTTTACTAGTAACAGTACCAATTAAATTTTTGTGATTTTTGGAATTACCTAGAATTAATTAAAAATGTGCAAAGGCCCACTTTTCATTTTATTTAGTGATTTTTAACCACTACAGAATGCACCCAAACATGACAAACAATATTTTTATAAAATTCTACACTACATATATAGCATGTGTAAATTATTTCACAATTCTTGGTTGCACAGAATTAATCATGCAAAAATAATAAAATAGGCTACTATTCAAACCAAATTAAAATAGAAAAGCATTCAAAATTCACTGGAAAAATAGACAAACCCATTCGGCCCGCTCGGCCCACAGACCGGCAGGCCGGCCCAGCAACACCTGGGCTCCTCTTCTCTTCTTCCCCGGACGCTGACAGGCGGGGCCGGCTTGTCAGGTCCTTCTTCCTCCTCCGGCCGAGCGCACCGCGCGCGAGGCGCACGCGGGCCGGCACGACCCTCGCTGCCGGCGAGCCGACGGCAACGCGGACACGACCTACGGCTACCCTACGACCTAGCGGTCACCCTAGTACACCTATCCCCGATCCTAGCCGCCTCCGACGGGGTCTATCCCGTCCATGGCGGACGCCAAGGCTCGGCGAGCATGCGCCGGCCACCCGAGACCGGTAAAAGATGAAAGGAGGGCATGGGGAGGATCGGTAGCTCACCCCGGGGCTAGTGAAGTCTACGGTTGGGGCTGAAACGGGCTAAAGAAGTGAGGTTGACGGCGGCGGCGGACGAAGTGACTCGGCTCCGGCGGTGACGGCTCGTTCCGACGAACCTAGACCACCATAAAGCCAACCGACGCGCACATGAGAACTAGAACATCACAAAGAAGCTGGAACACGAGGATCTAGGGACTAAAGCTCACCCGAGATGCTTGGCACGCGATCGACCTTGCGGCGGCGCTCCGGCGAACGCACGCGCGCGGCGACGACCACCCTGGAACACACGAAGCGTTAGAGAGAGCCCCGAGAGCACCAAAGGATGCGCAAGGAACTACTCTACTAACCGGCGAGATGGAGAGGATGGAGGCCAACGGAGGGCGACGAATTTCTTCGCGAACCGCGGCGAACTCGACGGCGACCGGCGGAGAGAACTGAGCTGGGAGAGGGTGCTCGGGGGGGTTAAATAGCGGGAAAAAGCGGTCGGACGCGACGTGGGAGGGTCCGGCGACGTGCTGCGCTCGCAACGAACAGTGCCCCGGCCCCGGCGCACGCGCTGCGCTGCCGCGCACGCCGGCGACGTGCGCGCCGCGCGGGTACGCTGAGGGTGGCAGATGAACAGTACTCGGGTACAGTACCTGTTGCAATGCAATTCGTCCAAATTGATCATGAAGATGGCCGAATCTGAGGGAGTGGTCAAAAGGAGATTTGTAGATCTTTAAGTACTGAACAACTTTTGTTTTGGTACCAATTCAAAATTCGGTCAGGATTTGAAAATATTCAAAAGGGGGTAAAAGGTGGTTTTAAATTTCAAACTGTAATTTCAAAATTACTTTTGATTTTTCTGAAGAACTTGAAAATTGGTCAAAATAGAAGTTGTACATCTCATTGAGGCCAACAACTTTTATTTAGGAAGTTTTGTCATATTCTCAATAATTTTTGAAATATAGTTTTAAATTCAAATTTTGAAACACTGTTTTGAGCTTAATTCAATTATTTTCAACATAACTTCAAAATCACCCAAAATAGAAGTTGTTCTACATCAAAAACTCTACAACTTTTATTAAGGGACCTACCTCAGATTTGATCAAATTTTAAAAGTACACTTAAGGACCTTGATTAGGGTTTAGAGGTAATTAAGGAGGTCACAAGAAATAACAAGGAAATTAGGGTTTTTAGGACACTCGTCCAATTCTAGTCAATCAAACACCCTATTATTCTAAATGGCAAACAAATGCACATAATGGAATGATGAGATGGCAGTTTAAATAATCAGTAATACCCGAGGTATTACATTGCCGCATTGAGTTTTCTATAATCAATGCACATCCTCCATCTTGTGATGGCACGTTGTGGAACGAGCTCATTTTTAACGTTCTCAACTACCGTCATTCCTCCTTTCTTGGGAACCACTTGGACGGGACTAACCCAGTCACTGTGTGGTATGGGATAAATAATCCCAGCGTGAAGAAGTTTGAGGACTTCCTTCTTCACGACTTCCCTCATCGCATTATTGAGCCTACACTGTGGTTCACGTGAGGGAGTGCTAGCAGGGTCAATAGGGATGCGATGGGTACGAAGCGTTGGGCTAATCCCCTTAAGGTCTTGTAATGAATACCCGAAGACCGATCTATGTTTTTCTAGAACGGCAATAAGTCTAGTCGTCTCCTTGTCTGAAAGCTTGTTACTAATGATGACAGGAGTGCTTTTGTTGCTGTTTAGAAAAACGTAACGTAGTCCTTCAGGCAGGGTTTTTAGCTCAACGGGAGGTGGAGTCGGCACTTCCTCTTTAGGAAGGTCAAAAATCTCCCCGGTGTCTTCCTCTTCTTCTATAAAGAAGTTAGCATCTTTTTCCAAAGATGACTCAGGGGGTTCAAAGGGGGAAACCGACATAACCTCCTCGGGCAAGGTAGGACAGGGGAGAGGGTCTGCCATCGAGTTTTTAGCTCAATGAAAAGGTATGGAATAATCATTCCTCCCCATCTTAACATTCAATTCCCCTGTTCTTGTTGCATTGGAGAGAAATTTCTCCAAGGGATGCCCAATCAGCACGCTGAAGTCTACATCGTCAAAGATGTGAAAATCTAAAGTTAAGACAACATCATCGTGCTGAATTTTGACGTTGTGAACCAACCCTTGTCCTAGCTGACATGTACGCGAGCTGTTTCTCATGGACAGGGTCGTAGGAGCAAAATGTCTATCTTTCAGATGAGTGTGTGCAAAGGTTGTGGACATCAGATTTGGTCCTACCGTGGGGTTGTACAACATCTCCACCCAATCATCCTGGATTTTGCGGGGATGGTTCGCGAAGGAGAGTGAATCTGAATTACTTCAGATGAAGACTCCCTTTCGTTTGTCCATTCGTCGCTCATGATGGTCGTCAACTCCCTAATGGATTCCTTTAAAGAATCGAGGCAAGGCTTTGGAGTGACAGGGACATGGGTGCTTTTTCTATATGCATACTTCGAGACATTCCCATAATCATCAAAGAAGTCGTCATCGAAGTATGGAAGACCTGAAGGTTGGAGACCTTCCTTTGGATCTTCTTGTTTGGGTGAGGATGTCTCTATAGGTATTGACGGTTCAGCCTCGGCTGAAGAGACTTCCTCATGACACAGCTTTGGCTCTACATGGAGGGGTTCTAATGGAGGAGTATTCTCTAGAATGCGATCTAAAAGGGCCTCTCCTTCGGCCGTGGTTTTGTGTGTGAACGACCCTCCTGCGGCTATGTCAAGTTGTAGGGCAGATTCCTTGCTAAGTCCTATCCAAAAATGCTGTAGGAGCACGTGGTTGGGAATAGACAAGTCTGGGCCAGATTTTGTTAAAATTGTAAATCGTTCCCAAGCTGCACCTATGGATTCCTTCTCATTTTGTTGGAAGTTGAGAATCTCTTGACGTAGGGCAGCGATTCGGGATATAGGGAAGGAATGCTACACAAAACTTGTTTCGCAATTCCTCCCAATCACCAGCTACCTTCCCTACGTTGAGGGCGTACTATTGTTTCGCTCTCTCATCAAGTGGGAAAGGAAACAATTTCCACCGCATTGTTTCGTGTGACATGCCCGGCAATGGTTAGGCATGCACAGAGCTGCTCAAACTCCCTTAGGTGGTGATATGGATTTTCATAATCTAATCCTGAGAAGGTTTGTTCCCGAACCATGGCTATAAAAGCCGGGCGGAGTTCATAACTCGAAGCTACGATTGGCTTCGCGGATTGTGGAGGTTCTACGAACTCGCCCTTGGGAGCAGAAAGTTTGAAAGAGGTAAAAGAAAAGAAAGGTAAAAACAAAGGATACACGGGCAACTAGGTTCGGAGACTAAAAATTATAACTGTTCCCCGGCAACGGTGCCAGAAATGCTTGTTGGCGCTTCTCAGCGATAGCAGAAAAATCTGCAAGCGCACGAAAGTACCGTTGTAGCACTTCACCCGGAAGTATTCAGGGTACCGTATTTCCCAAAGGAACGGCTTATGTTAGAGGTCTCTTAGCTAGTTGACCCTAGAAAAGATAGAAGGGATAACTTGGGTGGAGAGGATACACTAAGTCTAGAAACACTAAGTGAAGATAACTTTCCCACTACTTGCTTGCTTTAGGCCCACTGACGCAGCTAGTCTGCCAGCCGATACCAGTATCAGCGCTATTCCGTGGCCGAACGTGGGGGAGTTCAGATACGAGTGGACAGGGCTGTCACCACCTGCCACCTACCCCTCTGCCCGTGGGCGCGCGCAACATACGAAGGTAGACTCCGACTTAGACACCGCGTCTACGAAGGCGACTACTACTCTAGCGATGGCCAGGAACTTCCGTCTCTATCAGGAGTCCTCTAACTAGAGCACCCGTCCTAAGAACGAGCGACGATCCCACAAATAAGTAGCTTTATAAAAGTAACTCACTTAATGGATCAAAACTAAAATGTATCACAAACCTCTTACTTCAATAGCAAGATGGTTGTAGAGGTACAAGTTGGATGTGAGAGCCGACAGGTCTGGCACATCGTCCACCGAGGGTAGAACTGCTTCGACCCCGCTATCACTTCTCAAGCTTCTATCTCTCTCTCTAACCCTATACTAGCCTAGCTAGAAGCTGCACTAATGGAAAATGGTGGTACTCCCTTCTTCTTCTCTATTGTATCATGTGTTTGCTTCATGGTGGGGGTGAGGGCCTCATTTTATAGCTCTATAGGTCGGTTTCGGCGTAGATAAATATGGAAGGAGGTGAAACCGACTTCAGGGAACCGCCATGAGCATTGTCACTGAATCTGGGCCCAGGGAAGTGCCATCTGGGGGGTAGCCGCCCCTGGGGGCGGTCGGTCCCTGGGAGGCGGCAACTGGCCACCGTCTTCGGGTGGTCGATTGCTCCCTGGGCCTGGGCCTGCCCCGCGGTTACGGATGGATCCCGTTTGATATTTTGATGGGCATTTCTCTTTTATTCTTGATTTGCGCCTTTTCTGAATATGTTTTTTGGAAGTGCGCTTTCCGGTGATTTTTATGCATTTCCACATGTTCGACCTGCAAGTCACATGTGCAACAAAACTTGTGGAAGGGTTAGATAAAAGCCCTACCTTCTATTTATTTTAGTATTAGAATGATGTTATATTTTGGTTGTTAAGGACCGCCAACAAGCTTATTCAGAGTGTATGAGCTATCTCTCTCTCTCTTTGTTTTTTTTCAAGGGAGGCGAGTATCTAAGTACCCATTGTTTTAATTTCTTCAGACATTTGTCCATTTTTTTATACTGCCTTCTTTTTTTGCAAAGCTCATACCTCTTTTGAATTTAGTAGTTGAGAGACTTTAACAAAACATGGAGCAATTACTTGGTGACTATGCTATATAATTATTTTTGGTGTTTTCTCCCAGTGTAGGAGGGAAACATTTTTAATAGAATGACTTGCTATTACTCCAGATTAGAGTAATGCTTATGTGGAATTGGCACTTGATTCGAAAACATGACCGATTTCTTCAAAGGGTTACAAAGGTTGACCAAACTCAATACAAAGACAAGTATTATATGTAGCAGGCTTCTATCCTATATATGGCTCTGGTAGGACAATATTTTTACCACAATGGAGAGGTATAACTAATTATTTAAATTTTCGAAATAAAATCTCCAAAGACAAAACATCAGGGATTGAGTTCTCATTATTCGACTATATCATGTTTCACAACGACTTAAACAATCATGGGGTCCCAATAAATAGTTTCCAATAGTAACATGATTCCTAGAAAGTGTTACATAATTTATTCTTAAGCCATGAATTGAACAGTCTCTTCTTCCCTTTTAAAAGTAATTTAGCATGTGAATTTTAATTCGGATCGAAACAGAAATCGACACATGTGCAATTATATTGTATGGGGATCAAACCTGACCATGACCGAGAAGGGGATGCGGAGGGTGCAAAGGAGGCCCGGCTGGCCTAGGTAGGGTGCCAGGGCAGCGTGCCTCTGTGGTCCCACGGGGGTCCACTTCGGTGCGCGAGGTCCTGATTCTATTGTCTTCCGAATTACGTGATTCTCCCGAGCGAATTGATTTCCATAGTCGTGATGTGCCTCCCCCACACTTGTTTTCCTACGTACTTTTCTGTGCAACAGTGTGGAGACAACATGCGTACCAAAAATATAGAGAGTAGAGTAGATTAAAACATTAATATTGATAAAAAGAATAAGGCACTTTATTCATTAACAATACTAGATAACTCTGACAACTGACTGAGCTAACGACTGCCCTAGCTCATTAGCCTTGCCGAACCTAACACACTTAATATCATAAATCAAACCTAGCACACTCGATAATATAATCAAACCTAACACACTTGTGCCTTATTACATAGATAACGAGGGCAACTTAAGGCTGCCCCTTCTTCGCGAGCTTCCTAATTTCTTCCTTAAGCTCATCAACCTCTTCTTTCAGCTGATGTTTTTCGTGCATGAGATTCTGAATTAACTTGACATTGACTTCTATCTGCTTAGTCATGTTGCTCATAACCTTCTTCCTTAAGTCCTCATTCCTCTCTATACACCTAACGGTGCTAGAGAGAGCTTCCATCTTCTCATTGAGGATTCGTAGAGAGAGCTGAAGCTGTCTGGGAGCTGTCTCTACTGCTAAGGCTGATGCAGCCCTCTGCTTTTTGGGCGGAGGTGGTATGAAATCAGTGTAGTGGACTTGGCCTGGACGTCCACGAACTCCTTAGATGGCAGGGCGAGCAGTTGTGTACTTCGCACATACCAGCGTTCCGTTCTTGTCGGTCTTGACTGACAGGAGTCGTTCATTGTCTCTAGGTGGAAGAAGTGGGGTGCCTCGGGGAATAGAGATCTGCTTCCCCTTGGTACCATCTTCCAGCAGCAGTCTTTCGGGTGGCGATGGCAGAGCAGGCTGGGCTTGGGCAAAGTAGACTTGCTCGTACTGCTGTGGCACAATAGCGAGATGCTTCGGTGGTAGGACGGTGAGAGGCTTCGGTGGCACGACGATGATGGCCTTCGAGTCGTCACTTGGGATGAAGTCAGCACCGAAGACTGCTTTGTCTGCCATTGCTACTAGATCTAAACTAGAGAGTTTTCTCTGGAAGGAGAGAGGAGGCAATAGATGAGATGCAAATTGAGGGCGGTATAGGTGCGTATTTATATGGGTTTCTGGAGACAGGATAAGCTCAAATCCAGGTTCTATGGGATTCGTACCAAAGAATATCCGTACGCGCCGGGATTCTGCGTGGTTGCAGTTAGGAAGGGTGTAAAAAGAAAAGGGAACAAGAGTTGCGATGAGAGGGACCAGGGGGCGCCGCCCGGCCCCATAAAGGCACCGCCCGGCCCCACCATGTGGCCTCTCGAGGTGGCCGTGCACGTGGTGCCTCCAAACTCCACATACTTTTAATTGTTGCGGTGCGCGAATATTTTTCGTAACAGACAATGACGGGACTAAAAAGTTGGTAGTTGGACAAAGTCCAACCCGTCAACAACTTCTGAATTAACTGGTTCTAAAAATAATTTAAGTCGGTGACCATTTACCTTGAATAACGTACCTTCGTGTGATTGTAGAGTTACCGCTCCATGTGGCGATGCATTCAAAACCGTAAATGGTCCTTCCCATTTGCTTTGTAGTTTTCCAAGCCCGAATAATTTGAACCTGGAATTAAAAAGTAATACCTTATCTCCTGGTGCAAACTCTTTCTTCATGATCCTCTTGTCATGCCATCTTTTTGTTCTTTCTTTATTGATCATTGAATCGTGATAAGCCTTTTCTCTCTATTCTTCTAATTCTGATAGTTGCATCTTTCTTTTTTCTCCAGCGGCTTCAAAGTCCATGTTCCATCTCTTAATAGCCTAGTGAGCTTTATGCTCTAACTCCACTGGTAAATGACAGGTCTTACCATATACTAGCTAGTAAGATGACATGCCCAAAGGTGTCTTGTATGCGGTCCGATATGCCCAAAGTGCTTCGGGTAATTGGTCCTTCCATGTAGTTCCCATCTCATTTACTGTTTTCTGTAGAATATTCTTGATTTGTTTATTTGATGTTTCTGCCTGGCCACTTGTCTGAAGATGGTATGGTGTAGCAACATTATGACGGATGCCATGAGCTTGCAAGTATCGGTGAAACTTTTTATCAGTGAAGTGTGTCCCTCCGTCACTAATGACCATCCTTGGTGTTCCAAACCTTGGAAATATAATCTCTTCGAACATCTTCTTTGAATGTTTGGAATCAGCATTCATGCATGGCATAGCTTCTACCCTACTTGGATACATAGTCAACTACCACCAGAATGTATTCATAATTTCTTGATTCCACAAATGGTCCCATGTAATCAATTCCCCAGACATCAAAGAGCTCGATCTGGAGATTGTTGGTGAGTGACATAGCATCTCTTGCATTGATATTTCCATGCCTCTGACATGATCCATATCTCCGGACAAAATCTTTGGTGTCTTCATACATAGTTGGCCAAAAGAACCCACTCTGCCAGATTTTAGCATGAGTGCGGAATGCTCCATAATGACCTCCATATGGTGATGCATGGCATTTCTGAATGGTCTGCATGCCCTCTTCTACTGGTACACATCTTCTAAGTAATCCATCTGTACAAATTCTGAAGAGGTATGGTGGATCCCATATGTGGAGACGACTTTCATAAATGAGCTTCTTTTTATTTTCCCCTGCTGGTACATAACCTGCAACCATAAAGTTGACAATATTCGCGTACCAAGGGTCTGACTTGGTCACTTTAAACAACATGTCATCTCTCAATGAGTCATTAATAGGCAATTGCTGAGGTTTTTCAAAGTGTATTCTAGACAAGTGATCAGCAACTGGATTTTCTATTCCTCTTCTATCTTTCATTTCTATGTCAAATTCTTGGAGTAACAAAATCCATCTTATCAAATGAGGTTTAGCATCTTTCTTAGTGAGCAAATATTTTAAAGCAGCATGATCAGAATAAACAATTATTTTTGCTCCTACTAAGTAAGATCTAAATTTATCAATAGCAAAAACAACTGCCAGAAGTTCTTTTTTAGTTGTTGCATAATTTAATTGTGCTCCTGTCATAATTTTACTAGCATAAGCAATTGCATGATGCTTCTTATCTTTTATTTGTCCTAATACTGCGGCTACAACATAATCACTAGCATCACACATAATTTCAAAAGGTAAAGACCAATCAGGGGGTTGAATGATTGGTGCTGATGTAAGTGCTTCTTTAAGAATATTAAAAGATTTTAAACATGCATCATCAAATTCAAAAGGAACATCCTTAGCTAGCAAGTTAGTCAGTGGTCTAGCAATATGTGAAAAATCTTTTATAAATCTGCGATAAAAACCACAATGACCAAGAAAACTTCGGATTCCTTTTATATTAACAGGTGGAGGTAGTTGTTCAATTACTTCAATTTTTGCCTTGTCTACCTTTATACCTCTTTCAGACACTAAATGTCTTAGCACTATTCCTTCTCTAACCATAAAATACATTTTTCCAATTAAGGACTAAGTGCTTTTCTTTACATCTCTGTAAAACCTTATCTAGATTTTCTAGACAATCATCAAAAGTTTTTCCATTAAACTGAAAAATTATCCATAAAAACTTCCATGATTTCTTCTATCATTTCAGAAAATATAGACATCATACATCTTTGAAAAGAAGCAGGTGCATTACATAATCCAAAAGACATTCTACGATAAGCATAAGTTCCATAAGGACATGTAAAAGTGGTTTTGCTTTTGTCATCAGGGTGGATAGGAATTTGGTGATATCCAAAATAACCATCAAGAAAACAAAAGAAAGAATTATTTGCCAAACTCTCTAACATTTCATCATTGAAGGGCAGCGGAAAATGATCTTTCTTGGTTGCTTTATTGAGTTTTCTATAATCTATACACATTCGCCATCCTGTAACAGTTCTCTGGGGTATCAATTCATTTTTATTATTTTTAACAACGGTCATACCACCCTTTTTAGGTACAACTTGAACAGGGCTTACCCATTGTTGACAGTTACTAACGCTATCAAAAGAAGGTAGCCAAATCTATCCTCTAGCAATGATAACAATACTTCTCAACGCAATCATGGGGGTTGTCAATCCCTATGCTCAAAGTATGTGATTGTTGACACTTCTAACATTGCTACTAGGAATAAAGTTATTTCTAGCAATTGCGCCAAAAATGCTATGGGTAGCTCTATAGGATAAGTGATGGGATTCTGCAAGCGCACAGAACTATCATGTAGCACTTTACGTGGGAGTACCAGGTGTCGAATTTATATTTTCCCAAAGGAAGGCGGGTTTGTGATTCCAAGGATATGATAGTCAAGGATCTAGATATGGATAGATGGGGTAATAACCTTAGTAAGGATAAATCAATGAAGTATAACTAAGGTGGAAACACGCACTAGGTAGCTCTGGAGTTTTTGGGGGAGAACTCTATCTCAGTAAAAGATCAAATGATTGTTATACCAAAGAGACTGCTATACTTGGGACACGCAAAGTCCTAAACTCGCCGGGGTTCGACTGATTAGGCACCGTACGTCCCGAAGTCCTACGCTTATACCGGATACTAGGCCGAACGTGGTGGAATACAGAGGATCCTAGGGCTGTCACCACCTAGAACCTACCACTACTATCCGTGGGCCTAGCGGCACTCAAGGGTAAGCTATAACCACGCTTAATCTATAAAACATACTGCTCTAACTCGAGCTCAAGAATTAGAGCACTCTAACCAAGCAATGAGAAAGTATAGAGCTACTTAAAGTAAAACAATAAGTAAATGAAGAAGGGTATCTTTATTACCGATAAGAGTGAAGAACACCGCAGAGGAGGTCGCCGACAAGCCCGGCTCCACCACAGACTTCTTCCTTCTCCCGACATCTCTCCAACACTCTACTCTTCTCTAGCTAGCACTATTCCTAGGAGCAGAGCTTCGCTAGAGAGAGAGGAACTACTGAGCTGAATCTCAAGTGGATTCTCTAGTGTTTTCTAGTGTGTTTGATGCTTACAAGTGAGGATCCTAGTCCTATTTATAGTGTAGGAGTGCACCAGGGATACTTGTAGAGCTCCTGGAGGTCGGTGGCGTGATGGAGCAGGGCGGGCACCCTCCTAGGGGGACGGGTGCCCCTTTGGATGCACCGCCTTGCATCCAGCGGCTCTCCTTCCTGCCCATTGCAAAGTCGGTTGGTGCCTTGGAAAGGCGGTCTGCAACCCCTGCGAGGATGACATGTGGGTCCTTCAATCCATGGCACATCACTTGATCACCGTTGGATGAAAACCGAATTTATTTGATGGTGTAGATGACTCCTGGACACCTTCTCTTGGATTGTGGACGTGGCACTCAACTTGGATAGGGCGGGCGCCCTGTTGATAGGGCCACCAGATCCTCGTGCCTTATATCTGAGCCGTTGATGTTGTTTCAACGTGCCACAGACCATTTGGGTGGTTGGCACACGGATCAGTGAGGTGGCAAGTGTCATTTGGCACTTTGGACAGGGCGGGCGCCCTATTTGGCAGGGCGGTCGCCCCCTCTCTGGCTCCCATGTGGCAGCTGAGGTGCTGAGGTGTCTTGCCTTGCTTTGTTTTTCCTTGTTTTCACCATTTTTTCTACATACACAATATTTCTCCAAGGACATGTGGAACTAGGTAAGTTTCAAGGTGGGTTCTTTGCTTTTCATGAGGTTTTACCTTGATTATGGGTGAAATGTTGACGCTAAAAAGGGTGTTTGCGACCATCAACAAACTCCCCCAGGCTAACCTTTTGCTTGTCCTCAAGCAAAGACATTATTTTAACATGGCAATGTTGGATCAAGAATTTCTTTAATGTAACAATTCACAAATATCTTACATACAATCCAACGGTATTCTAGTATTGAGCATGATTCAAAAATTCATCTTATGTCTTAACCATATGGGGCTTGTAGCTTTTTCACCATGGGTCATGCAAAAACAAGATAGCATAGATAAGTAGATACTTCATCTCTTACTTTGGTAGAGTGAGACCCTTCACTGGAGAGTTTTTATTCTTTTGAAAAAGAAAATCTTGCTTTGATTCCTTTAATGGTACTCTCAACTACTCCTTAGTGTGATGGACCTCACAAGAGCTCAAGAGAGCTTTTCAAGTCTATCCTAAAGCTTATGTGGGGTTTATAGGATTGGAGCAAAAGCATACTTGAACTGAATGTATTGCAAGATTAGACTCTTAGATCATAGGGAGCAACAAGTCATAAAACATGATCAAGAAGTGCAAGTGTAATTTATTTGGTGGGCTCCTTGAGACTTATTCCTTTGCCTTAGACAGGGAGAGCAAGGTTACTGAATACATAGTTTTTTTAAGATATATGGGCACCTGCCCATGGGACATTTGTCCTCTTTTGTTTTCCTTGAGCTCTTGCTCTCTCTTTTTTTTCAGTAACCTATACTCCCCATCTATCCAAAGGACAAAAGTTGATTGTGGTTGGTTGTCTCAATTGGTGTGTGGAGCATAGATGCATACTTCCAATGTAGAAGTAATACATAGGCGGAATGTGTACGTGATCTTGATCAAAGAATATGACAAGTTTCTCTACCTAGATCAAATAAGGTCTAAGCAAGCTCAAAATAGACAAGAGCTCTTTCTTTTGGTGGTTTTAGTTGGTTGTGGATGTATGGCTTGATGGTAGGTATTTAATTCCATAAAGGAACCATGAGCAAGAATTTGAATTTTATAAATCTAAATCTCTAGCTGGTTCTCACTCATTCCTTAGATCATGTAAAAGTTTCACTTAAGCCAATTTCAATCTTGCAAGAGCATAACTTAGGTTATTAGCATGTGCAACCCACAATGGTGTTTGACTTAAGACAAAATTCAGATATCACACTCAAAAATTTCATAGCAAGGATTGCATAACAAGACTTGCAAATCATCATAGAACAATTATTCATTATTTCCAACAAAGACATAGCATATTCTCTTTTCTTATCATTATTTTCATTTATTTATTGTTATGCAAGAACATTATAACTCATAGTAATTAAGAAAAAGAGCTGGGGTTAGAAACCATACCTTGGCGAGGATGACGGCTCCCCCAAGCTAGCTTCTTCTCCAGGATCGGATTCTCCTCTTGGTCGGGTTGTTTCCTCTTTTGCATCTTATTATGATCACTGGGCTTTGCTTTTTATTCTACTTTTATTATTGCTACTATGATAAGCCAAATTTATATTTTATTTTATTATTATTATTTTATATATTTATTTTTTTTTATTATTTTTTTAATATCTCTTTTATCATGGTCTTAATAAATGCAAGACATAAATTTAAACATGCTTCTAACAATTAATTGATTTAATGCACGTAGAAGGGAAATATGCCAATGTAATAATTAAAGAGATAGATAGAATACTTACTTCCATAATTGTCCTTCCTCGGAAGGAGGTTCTTCCTTGATTGATGTCTTCTTCTCATCTTGTCCTTCTTTGATGAAAGCGGGGTCTAGTGTAGAGGCTGTAGATGATGGTTCCTTCTTAACCGCATCTCTGTCTTTCTTGTTTCTCCAGATTCTTGGTTTTCTCCTCCTCATGGATCGACTCTTATTTTCCTACATGTTAGTTGCATGGTGTGGTGCACAAGAGAAAACAAATCTTTCTTTCTTCCCATTTATATAGAAATCCATGCTACCACTAGCAACAAATATGCATGCATTCACAGTATTCAAGAAAGGTCGGCCAAGAATGAGGGGTAAGTTGTCCCTATTACCCATGTCTAAAATCATGAAATCGGCAGGCACAAAGTTGTTTCTTACTTTTACCAGAACATCACAAAGTACTCCTTCTATGTAGCAAGTTGTTTGATCAGCTAATTGCACATATGAAGAAGTTGGTACTAGCTCAGTGTAGAACAACTTTTCATAATGTTCTTTAGACATGATGTTAATGCTAGATCCTAGATCACATATAGCATTATGGAACTTTTGAGATTGAATAGAGCATGATATGACAGGGGTTTCCAGGATCTCCCTTTTTAGTTGGAAAATTCCATCCATTTAATTCATAGCCATGATAACTAATAGTAACAAGATTAGCAGATTCCATGGTTGTTTCAGGCTTTCCTGTTATTCTATCTTTTCAAAAGATGGGATTGCAGCAGCTAATTGTGCTAATTGGGTTTCAAGCATCTTATTGAAAGTAAGTTGATTCTTAATTGCAGAAGAGAAATCATCCAATAAGCATTTATGCTATCTAGCATCCTATCATTAGCATGGAGCTTCTTGTTTATGGTATCAGTCATTCTACCTTGACCATAGACAAGATCTTTAAGAGAAGGGTAGTTATTACCTTGGTTGTTTGGACGTTGCTAATAATTGAAGGTGTTACCTTGAGAATTGGAGCGCTGAGTCCATCCTTGATTTGAAGAACGAAAATTGTTGTCATTGTTGATGAAATTGAGGTCTTCATGTGTCTCAGGACAATGGAGTCCAGAATGGCCAACTTCTCCACAGACTTGACACGTCATGTGGGTCTCCATGGCTTGCACAGTCTCAGGTGTACGCATCTTCTCACAATTTTCTAGCCTTTTGGCTAGTAGGTCCACTTTAGCTGCAATCATGTCAGCTTTCTTTAAAGAATGCATACCTCGCTTGCGCAGTTGCAGATGTTCCTTGTTCCATCCTTGATTGGACACCATCTTCTCGATCAAAGCCTTTGCATCTGAAACTTTAAGAGAAAAGAAAGCTCCAACGGCGGCAGCATCTAGATGGCTTCTATCAAGAGGGGTTAATCCATGGTAGAAGTTTTGGATCAAAAGCCAATCCTCCATACCATGGTGTGGACAGGCAGCGACATACTCTTGCATTCGTTCCCAAGCCTCGGGAATCAATTCATCGGCTTGTTGTTGGAAACTAGAGATTTTATTGCGAAGAGCATTGGTCTTGCCTAGAGGAAAGAATTTCACTAGGAAAGAGTTGGAACACTTTTCCCATGTGTCCACATCATTTTGGTTCGTATAGAACCATTGCTTAGCTTTTCCTAACAAGGAGAAAGGAAACAGTCGCAAACGAATTGCGTCTGGGGTTACTCCCTTAATGGTAATGGTGCTGCATATTGTTGACGGTGGATACACCCTAAAATTCCACATTCAAACACCGTCAACAGGCCTCGGATTCAAGGGAAGATAAACATATCATGAGCATATTTTATTAATAACTAGTTCCACATGTACTCTTAAGCTTGTGAACGCAGGGAACACCAAAACAGTGCAAAAGTGAGCGGCTAGGGGCCAACTACATGGTTCGGCCGAACCATATCTTCTTGCCCCAGGCCACCACCTTTCAACACAGTGCATACAACATCAAATGGAAGAGATCCAAGAGAAGGGTGGGCCCACCCATGGGTCGGCCGAACTAGCCATGGGCCCACCTGGCTCTGGTGACGTGGTAGGATCCGTGTGACACTCCAACCAAGTCATTTCATCCATCGGATCAACTTGTGCTTTCATTCAACGGCGGAGATCAAAGGCACAAGGATTGAGGCATGAAACGGAGCAATCAAGGTAGGACAAGTACCAGGGGAGACCCTATGACTAGTGGGCACCACACCTGGCCTGGGCCCACCCATCATAGGGGTCGGCCGAACCAGGTGGTGTGGCCCCCAACCACTGACGTTCCTCACCGACTCCAAGCATGCTTCCCATGTGCTCAAATTGCCAAGACCGTCCATTTTGAGGCGGTAACAAGACCAATTACAAGCATGCTTCCCAAGTTGAGGAGCACACGGATCGCTGACGTGGCATCCCTCCACTTCCACTATAAATAGGGCTGCCCACTCCTCTTCAACACACTACACAACACAAGACAAGTCACAAGTCACAAGAGTTCTACTCTTTAGTAGTAGTATTAGTCTAGTGTGGGAGTTAGAGTCGAGTCCAGCTACGCTCGGAGTCTTTGGAGTCATCTGCTGGAGAGTCTGGTATAGCTCTTGTACCTTTCCCTTTAGTAAGACTTTACCTTTATCAATATATTATCTTTACTTTACTTTACTAAGTCTCTACTTAGTGCATTACTATTCTTTATAGTATTATTGTGTTTTATCTTAACTTATAGTTGAGTTATATTGGATAGTGATCTTGTAATCACCTCACGTTTGTAGTTCATCGCCTGTCATATGGTACTTTAGTTGTTGGTACGCAACTAGAGTAGTAAGGCTTAGTGTAAGCGTGGTGCTTAGACTAGATCTTGCCTTTGAATGCCGCTTGTTGCACGGATTGTTTGTGGGTGCTAGCAGGTGGTGACAGCCCTGTCTAGTCTTAGTATCCCTCCACGTGTTTTAGGGAAGTTCTTAAAAGGTAGGCTCCCATAAGAGAATAGCTGCTTCGGGTAGAGGTTATATCCCCTACTGTCTCGCCTATCCCCTACACACCGGAAGTAAGGTAGCTGTCTTGATTTATCTCATCTATTTGATAGGATAGTTCACAAGAGTAAAGTAAGTGTCATAGGAGCTTATACTCACTCATTGTCCTCCCACCTAGCTATACTCTACTAGTTATCCTTAGTTATCTCAAAACCTTGTCGTGTTGTGGTGTCATTACCCTTTCCTCTATATATTGATTTACCCCCCTATCACTAGTTGATACTAAGTTGCTATAGACTTAAGGATCTCTCTCTTTTTTATTAATTATTCCTAGCAACCGCTTCCCTTGGGATAAAAATAAATAACTATACCTTGGAATACTCCTGGGTGAAGTGCTACAGCGGTATATTCTGTGCGCTTGCGGAATTATCCAATAGACATAAGAAATACCCTCAGGGCACTTCTGCCGCCGTTATCAGAGATAGCCTAACACCCTGTCTCTGCTGGTTGCGCTAAGAAGTGTCAACAAGCATTTCTGGCGCCGTTGCCGGGGAAAGCATCAGTCTAGGAATATTAATAAAAAAATTGCATCCAGAGTCTATTATCAATTTAGTTATCGATTAGTGTTAGGGGCTTACCCCTGTCTGTGTTTCTCGTTATCGTGAAGCTAGACAGTGTATGAGCGGTTTCCAATTGCTGTCAAATTATATTGAAGATCCCGAGCAATTGTTGAGAAGAACTAGACGCCGTCAAGTTCCACCTCAAAGGTTCATTTCAAACTTGAATCCGTTCGAGGAAAGAGGCTCCGCATTATCCATCAAGGAAGCTATGGCCCAAAAGACCATCTCTGAGTTCTCTGTGCCGTCCGCTGACAACGTTGCCACCGGACCGTAGCTCAACTTTGGAGATGCTGCCTTTGAGCTCAAGCCTGCACTCATCAACATGGTGCAAGCTAATCCATTCTGTGGAAAGCCACACGAAGACGCCAATGCCCAACTCCAACACTTCCTGGAGGTATGTGTGACTTTCACCATCAAGAATGTCTCGGCTGACGCCATCCGTCTTCGCCTGTTCCCATTCTCACTGCTTGGGAAGGCGAAGCAATGGTTCTATGCCAACAAGAGTGAAGTCACCACCTGGGAGAAATGTGCCAATGCTTTTCTCAAGAAGTTCTTCCCAATGGGAAAAACAAGCGCTCTCCGTGGCAAAATTTCAAGCTTCCAACAACAAGCGGACGAGATGATTCCCGACGCATGGGAACGTCTCCAGGAGTACATTCGTGCCTGTCCTCATCATGGGATTGAAGAATGGCTCCTAATCCAAGGTTTCTACCATGGGCTAACTGGATTAGCCCGTTCACCTTGATGCTGCTGCTGGAGGAGCATTCCCGCAACACAATGTCAAGGATGCTAAGGACCTCATTGAGAAAATGGTTATCAACCAAGGATGGAATGAGGAACGCCTCCAACCCAAGAAAAGGGGTATGCACACCGTTCATGAGATGGAATGCTCTCAGCAAAAATGGACCTCTTGATGAAAAAGATTGATGAAAGTTCCAAGAGGCCATTAGACCCACTGCCACCGCACGAGCAATTGAAGCTGATCCATGGTGCAAGGTATATGGTGGAGAAGATCATTCGGGCAACAACTGCCCCGAGACGAAGGAGGAAGTGAGCTTCATCAATAACAACAACAACAGTTATCGACCTCAGTAACAAGGAGGATGAACTCGCGCCCCTTCTACCAAGGAAATCAAGGTAATGGTTACAGCAATAATTTTAATAATTCTTATGGTAACCAACCTTCTCTTAAAGATCTTGTCTTAGGCCAATCTAAAATTAATGATAGCATAAACAAGAAAATCATGGCTAATGATAAGATTCTTGAAAATCTTAGTGAGAAAATGGATAGCTTTAACACTGCTATGAAAAACCAATTGAGCTTTAATAAAATGTTAGAAACCCAATTAGCTCAAATAGCAGCAGCCGTCCCATCCTTCGAACAAGGTAAGATCCCAGGGAAACCTGAGGAACCAATTGAGGGTGTTAAGTTAATTTCTATGAGGTTTGGTAAGCCTCCAGTTAGGCAAAACCTGGTTGTCTTCTTGATCCGTCATTCATGGCCAAGAAGAGTGACCCCGGCCATCCTACAATCACCTGCGAAATCGGGCCGCACACCTTTGACAACGCCTTCTGCGACCTTGGATCTAGAGTGAACATCATGTCCAAGGTAATGTACAAGAACTTGCTAGGGGGACCTTTGTACCCCACTTTTGTCAAATTGCAGATGGCCGACCAATCAATCTAGTTCCACAAGGGATTGGCAAGGGACATCCTTGTCAAAGTTCAAGATGAATACTGTAACACCCCAGGTGTTAGTCACGAGCTAACCAGCGAGTGTGTACCTAACCAAGTTATTTCAATCAATGATCCTAATCACTATTTCATATTCATATCATCTACCATGATCATTGGAAATCGTTCATAAAGATCCGAATTGAAAATTCACATGGAATGACAAGTTATTCACTTAATTGGATTTATGGATTAAGTGAAGATGAGCATGCAAAGTCAACCAAACCTTGCAACCTTGCCCAAACAACTCTACTTGAACTCTACAACAAAAGTCATGAAGGTTTCATATTGAGAAAATGTCAAGAAAATACCTCAACTGGCCTAACTATCCAAATTGAGCTCTCTAATGATCTTACTTTGACCAAAGTGGAAATACTATTTGTGAGCAAGGTATGAAGTTTGACCTTTAATAAAGTTGGAGATATTTTGGAGTACAACAATTGTTATTTTTGGACCAAGTCATGATTCCATCTCTAATTGCCTCAAAAAGTGGACACAAGACAGAAGAAAAATCTGATTACAGGACTTGATTAAATTCAAAGTCTGAAAATGGTGTTGATTTCATGGCTTTCCCGTGTTCTCCAAATTTCGTTAAGTAACTTGAGTTGGACCAAAAATAGAAGTTGTTACAAACTCTTTGAGGCACAACATATTCAAATTTGAGGTCAATCCGACTTCGTTTGACAAGAGTTGCCACTCAATCTTTGATCGTAATTAACCGGTTGACAGCATCAAATTGGCAGTTAATTATCTCTTAATCCAGTTGTCAAATGGTTGAGCACCCTTCACCACTTTTGTAGAGCGTGCCAAGGTGAACGACTTTGATTTAAGGCATCGGATCAGAATATACCGGGAAGATGCCCAAAATCATATCCGAAGCGCGGCAGAAATAAACCCGCCACCTGCTCGTCGATTTGCCCCAATGAAGGACACGCGGCAACTGAGCTCTAGAGCTCGCTGCTCCATGTCGGCCACCTCTCCACCTCTGTCCTCGCCTCTGCCCGAGAAAAGGAGACACCACAGCGTCCTCCACTCCTTCCTGTGCTCATTCCCATCCTCCCTCACCTTCTCCTGCCTCGCTCCGAGCTCGCCGCGGAGCTGCAGCGCGTCCGCCATTGCCGGCCGGAGCCGAGCTCCATGGCCGTCGGCCATCCACCTCCCTCCGGCCAGACGAGCACGCCATCACCTTTTCCTCACCCTACTGCTCGCGCCGCGCCTCTTGCCCGGCTTCTTCCTCCACTGCAGCAGCATCGCCGCCGGCGCGCAGGCCGTCGGGCAGCCTGCCACCATGGCCAGGCCGCAGCGGGCAAGCCCCGGCTGCGCCGAGCGCCTCCTCGGGTACGCGTGGGTTAGCGCCGCCCTGTCCCTTGCTTGGCCGTCTTCCGCCGTCACCGGTCGTCCTCCGGTCAGGACCGGCCGAGCAGACCGCCTCCGCTCTGCTCTGCTGGTTCGAACCAGAGAACGGAGAAGAAGAACAGCAGCCTGCTCTCTGTATCCTTTCTTCAGTCTATGACAAGTGGGCCCCGCGTGGTCAAATGAGCACCAAATCTTCATATTCTTGCAGATCTTTGAAAATTCATATCTTCAATTTGGTAGCTCCAAAAATTGTGAAACAAGTTTTGTTAGTTTGCTTATTAAGTTGTCTGCATGTTAGATCCAGTAAATATGCTACGTTATTTGTGTATTTGTGCTGTAGAAATTATTTTGCAAAAGTGGTTTTTAGGATTGATTAACTTGCTTTTGGCCATAATTTGAGAAATAGAAGTCCAACATGTGTGATTCCAATTTTGTTAGTCTTATAATAATATGTACTAGCTCCTAAGAATATAAAACATATAGGTTGTTTACTGTTTTATTGGTGTTTCACATTAATCTTGTTAAATAGGAAATAAATGGTTGAATTGCTTGTTATTTTTGTATCTGAAGTTATATTGCTCCAAATGGCATAAAAAATTAATTATAGATTCTCTGTATGATGTGTAATGTATGGTTAACATTTCATGATTTATGGTGCAAGTATGACTGAGTTGTTGATTTATCTTGTTTTATGCCTATTAAGTAGATTTAAATACATTATAAATAATATATTATGGTAAAAATGGAAATGGTGTTCCACTACCTTTGTATGATATTGTGTTAGCCTGAGAATCAATAATATGGTCATGTTGTTTCAGAAAATGTTGAGTTTCATATTTAATTTGCTCTCCCAATGCTTATTGCATATAGATTTGTTTATTTTGTAATATATTAAACTATGGAACCTGAGCATGTAAGATTTGAACCTTGCGTCATGATTTGTAATCACCTAGCTCTCATACAAGTTTTGGGGGACTCATTTTGAAGATGTTTACCATATGTAACTTAAATAATTAAATAATGGGTTTTTTATGTAATAATGAGTGAATGATTTAAAGACCAAATGAATGCATATATGTTTCTTGTGATTCCTTAATATTGCTTTGGGTCTGAGATGAGTCTTGTATGACCATGTAATTCATGTTTGAGCTAATCTAAATAGCTCATTTCCTATGTGTGCTTAGGTGATAAATAAGGGAAAAGTAAGTTTTGCTTATGTGCTGAAATGGCTGCAGGTGTAGTCTCTGTTGTTGGGATGTTTTCCCCATCAATATGATGTTGCATGTAAATATTTTCTATACAAAAGTTGTAGCCAACTTCTATATCTAGCTTGTCCTAAAATTTCTTGGTCATAGGCCTAATAGTTTAGGAGTTATGGCTTTTGGAAGTCTGCTGTCAGGTTTTGCCAATTTTCTGTCTAGATCTGATTGATTGCATTATTTGACTGAGTTATGGTTTGAATCACCTCTTGGTGATAATAGAAGAGTTTTAGTAAATTTCATTAGCTTTCCAAATTGTCTAGAATCATCCCTTTTGATGGTCTAAATCTCAAATTATGATTGTTTGAGTTGGGAGGACAGAATCTGTCCAAGTCTGGACAGAGCTGTCTTCTTTGTGTTGTTTGACCTTTATATGAATTAAATCATCTGAAGAGGATAATATCAAAGTTGTAGACAATTTCAATAGCTTTCCAGAAAGGCTTAGATCACTCTGGTTGGATGTATATAGCTTCAGTTATGGTTAAATCTTGTGCTTGCTGTCCTGCTGTTCCTTAAACTGCATATGTGAGATTAGGATTTGCTTTCATGTTGTCTTGCTTGGTGGCATTGTTAGCTCATGGTTCAGTGATGCTAGATTAACATGTCTTGTATTACTTTCTCTTATTCATACATGTGCATTTTGCATCTCATTTAGGTACGCTAGATGATGAACACGTGAACATGAAGGACATGATGATGGAACTAACCACAAGACGGTGTGGTGGACTAATCACGAAGGTGGAAGGACTAATCGAGTGCTTGGATGGAAAATGCTCGTCGAACAAGTGTCATCTAACAAACACTAACTTAGTGTTGAACCCCAGGCAAGCCCCGGAGCATCCCTAAGCCTCCACCTATCTCTTTTTATAAATGCACCGGTCTTTACTAAATCGTATGTTTGTGCATTTAAGTATAGGAGTTGGTTTGAAACCGTTGCTGCATATCTACCTTGTCTACTATATATGTGATCCTGATACTATTACTAGACAGGTGACCAATCTTATGCTTAGCCCTGCTTAGACCGGTAGAAGTCGGGTGATTTCCTGTCATCCGCGAGAAAGTCGGGTGATTTCCTGTCATCCGCGAGCGTAGGTGATGACTGACGAGATCCACATGGTTGGCTATATGTGTCACCATGCCACAATGAAATAATGAGAGAATCAAGGCTAGGTAGCGGGGAGCTGCATGACATGGGTCATGTTGACTTCGGTGCTGCTTGTGGCCGACTAGGACTGAGGCCACCAGACATCAGTTGAGATTGAAAGACGTCGTCACATAGCTGGCCAGATATGTCGTTCTGACCGCGAAGCCGAGTATTTCTTTCTGAGCCGAGCTTTGGTGCGACTAGGCAGACATATTCTGGAGGTAGGAAGTATGTGCGGAGACACCATTTTACCAAGGGCAGGTCAGGGACCTGATGCATCCTGGAAGTGGGTTGGTCTCTGAGAATATGGTCCCCGCCAAACTCGCGACATATTGTGTCTCAGAAGGATTTAACGGTGACCCAAGAAGCCAGTGGCTCGGCTGACAGGGTTTGTGATTGGCATATTTGCCAGCTGGTACAATCGATTCGAATCGCCATCTCTCCTGGTTAGTGAGAAACCGAACTGATCTTCTGGGGAGGTAGAGGTTAACAACTTGAACATAATGATTATGGTGAGATGAGGTTGATATCTGTGGATATCGGAAATCACTATAATATCAAGTGATTGTTTAGTATAGCTGCAAACCTTAGTTTAATAGCTTAACTGAAATCGAAGCTGAATCACATCTAAAACTTATAAGTTGAGGAACTATTGTAGTAATGCTTTTTATGCAAAAATGTTGCTATCCTCTGAGCTCCACCAACTAAGCCTTGCATATCCTTGAGAGTCTTTTTATTTACTTCCTGTCGGGTAAGTCTAGCTGAGTACAATTGAGTACTCAGGGTTTTATTCCCAATGTTGCAGGAGGAATGCTTGGTTGACTAAAGAGTTACTTCTATCCTTCGGGAGAGGAAGACTAGACCTTGGGCAAGGTCATGTTATCTGTCTCATCTATGTTGCTGTGACTGGTTGGTACTTGGCACTGTATTATGAAATTAAGCTTATGTAAAATGATTTCGTTTCCGCAGATAAACTTTTATTATCTTGTACTCTGATGTATTTGAAATATGTGCGAATCTATGTATCATGTGTATGTGTACTGCTGAGTTTCTGCGATCCTTGGGGTATGTACTGTGTAAAAGTTTGAAATCCTTTGAGATTTCACGGACTACCGGGTTTATATTGGCTCAAGTGTGGCTTGATAGCTGGGAAAACAGCTGTCGCTGTACTTGTGCTCGTATAAATTGGTCGGTTCTGTTACAAATACATCCCTGCCGACTTCATCATTCTTGACATGGGGGCCGATGACGAAGTCCCCGTCATCCTGGGAAGGCCGTTCCTCAACACCGTGAATGCCATCATCTATGTGGGATCCGGCCAAGTCCACTTCCAACTCCCAGGTAAAACAATTAAATGTCCTTTCAATGGTTATAAATCGATGCAACAGGCAAGGAAGAATCTGTGGAGAAACAAGCCACAATATGCACCCCGCCGAAAGAATCAACCGCCAAGGTCCAAAAAGGCCAAACTAGTAAGTAAGGCTGAGGTGATAAACAAGGCTGACTCCGCTGAATCACAAGCATCAACCAAGAAGGAATGGCGGAAGAAAGAGGTGCGATCATCACGGTCTCCATCTCCGGGACCGATCGAAGCACCCGAAGAATAAACCCGAAATAGAGAGGTCCTGCTTTACGGACCTAAAACATGGAGCCCTTGCTGGTAAGGTAAAATCAGTATTTATCTCATATTTAATTCCTGCATTTCAATTTTTGCATTTTCTTCATGGCATTTCATATTTAAATTTTGCAATAATTTATTTTGACAAAATGAAACACTTAGATGAATAAAACTTGAGAATGAATAGTAGTGCTCACACCTGAGGTGGTGGGACCACCTAGGTAGGGTCGGCCGACCCCACCATGGGGCCCACCCACCACTGGTGGTGTTGGCCTGGTGTAGTGATTCATTTCCTGAAATTTGAACACCAGCTCTTTGAATTTGGTCATGATCACTTTCATTTGCTCCAAGGAGAATCCAACACCCACATCCATCCAAATTTTGAAAGTGGACACTTTGGCATGAATGAGTGCTCCCATGGTCCATGGGAATTACTTTAAAATGTCCCCACTTTTGTCATTCACCTTTTACCTTCACAAAACACTAGACAAAGGAATCTCTGAAAATTTCAAACTCTTGGTCCACCACTAGTCTCTACTTTTCTAGACACACTGTTTAGAGCTGAAAGGGGACAAAACCTGGTTTGGCCAAACCATGTTTTGGCTCCCCCCAAGAAAGTGGTGTTTGAATTCAAATAGATTCCCTGTCCAAAGGCAAAAGCAACTCTGATCTTGTCATAATGGGTTCGGCCTACCCATCAATGGAGAGTTGTCAGCAAGGTCAAGTTTGAATTCAAATAGACTTCCCTGTCCAAAGTTGAAAACAACAAAAATCAGGCCGGGGGGGTCGGCCGAACTGGGCCTAGTGGCCTGACCACCAGCCCTTCTCCCCCTATAAATACCCTTGCATTGTATGTTCAAATCCACACCCAAACCAGCTAATTTCTGTCGAGCACACAATTTCTCTTCTTCTCTCCATTTAAGTAAGGTCTTTCTCAAGTTTACTTTAAGTTTAGCCACTCAAACCAAAAACCCAAAAATATTGTAGTAGTAGAAACTTGTCTCACTCTCATCTTTGCTCTCAAATTTTGTTTGTGGAGGTAGCCTTACCCCATAAGGACTACTAACAATGGGATAGCTAACCCTAGCGCTAACGCTAATCCCTGTTGTTGTAGTGTGTTCTTGTGTGAGCTCATTGTTGCAGGATGAAGAAGTTCTCCTCCACACTCAAGAAGGCCAAGAGTGTCGTAGGGAGTTCCTCCCGACGACCCTGCCATGATGAACATGAAGGAAGAGAAGCCCCACCAAGACGAATCTTTGGAGTGCCTTCCGAGAGGACGTTCGACCCAAAGAGCGGCCTCATGCTAAATCAAGAAGAGTACCAAAGGTACACCCCTATCCAACACCGAGGGTATGAACATACAGGCATCATCGACCCTGTCCTTTTGGACAGCACAGGTATGACCGCAGAATTCAATACTATTTTCAATACAATCGGTTGGGGAAATTTTTGGGAAGTGCAAGAACTGGGAATAGAAAAGCTCACCATTGAATTTCTATGCTCTTTACAAGCCACTGAAAATAATGTCTACTTTCTCATGTTCAACCAAGAGTATAATTTAACATGGGGAGTTTTTAGCATGGCACTTGGTTTTGATAATGACTGTCATCTAGACCTTGTTAATGCAACAAGAAGATTTGATAAAACTGAATTTTGGAAAGCTATAACAGGATCTAATGATTGCTCTGACCCTAAAACCGATGAAATCCATAATCCTACTTTGCGCTTGATCCGCTATTGGATGGCTATAACTTTTCTTCCTGGCTCTAATGTGCAAGTTCTTTATAATGAGGAATTAAGACTGCTCTATGCCATGACAAAGAAAATAAAAGTTTCACCTGCTAAGATGTTAGTCCACTTTTGGCTTGGTATTTTCCATAGAAGCGAGCCCATATTCTTCACTTCTTTTATCACTTGCATTGTGGAAACAATGGACTTGCTAGAAGGAAAACATTACTTTGAATACATTGCTTCTCCTAGAGATGTTGTAACTGAAGACTTCTTCATAAATACTCAAGTCCTAAAGAGAGATGAAAATGGTGATATAAAAATGATTTATCCCGGCCATACAGCCGAAATCTCTCCCTTGTGAGAGGCGTCGGTTGTATGCGCTGTGCACACTAACCATAAATTGGGACCGAGAGGCAAGAAGCCAAAATATTGTAGGACCAAGAAGGGTGACAAGGAGCATGTCACAAGCTGCTCAATTTGAGCAAGGTGGCACATCACGAGCTGTAGGGAGATATGAAGAAGAAGGCGATGAGGCAAGTTCCATGGACATTTCAAGGTCCACGGAACGGCCTCAACAGCACACTCCAAGAGTGCGCACTCCCCGTCCGTCCACACGGGCGAGGGGCCGTCGAAGCCAAGCATCAGAAATGGACCAACTTATCAATGACATGGGTGCAATGCAAGTTGAGCAAGACGCAAGTCTGAATATGGCACAACAAAATGCTCAACTATTGCAAGCTATCCAAGACGAAAAAACACAACATCGGGCGGGATGGTTCCAATACTACCCGCCACCACAATGAGCAAAAGGACAAGCTTGGGGGAGATCCTCTCGCCCACCAAGGTAAGTATTCTATCCTAGCTATTTACATTATTTTAATTTATTGCATATAAAAAATGCATAAGATAAAAATACCAAAAATATTTCCCTTATGTCCATATGTCTCATGAATATTTATCTTCCTCATGGAAATGATGAATAGTTGCTCTGTTAATGTTTCTTTAATGCCTAGTTTACAACTTAGTATTTCTTTGAGTATGGATTACTTGGCTCATTTAAATCATCATGAACCTGAAAACTTTATGGATGCTAAGTGCTAGAACTAAGTCTAAGTTGTTGTGAGATATGATATAGTGAAACAAGGGCTACTATAATATTGTTCTAAGCATGCATGATTACTGGAGATTTATTTGTAAATCAATCCAAACCTTATTGTTCCTCAATGGTGATAAATTCCTACCACAGCCATATATGTTACACATATCTAAAACCTTCCACTTAAGCTATTTGCTTTGTATTGAGTGTTGTCAAGTCTTGTTGACACTTATTGAGAGTCTTATCATGCTCCCAAGATCAAGATCACGTACACACCACATATATATATGCTGCTTCTACACTGGAAGTACGCAAACACATGCCTTCCACTAAATAAATGCTACATGAGTTAAAGTCATAGAAAATCTCTCTTAGTTATTATGCTAGAGGAGACAAAAAGCTATGGAAAATAAAAAGAAAGAAAGATGGACACAAGAGAGTCCATAGAAAAGAAAAGAAAAATATTTGAGCAAGTCTAGGCTGATAAATAAAAGAGAAAAAATGATAGCCATGTCTCTAAAATTTATTAGAGAGAGATACAATTCAAATAGAGGAGCATTATATTCTATTATCATCCACACACTTACACATCTTGATCTAAGGGCATGACACTTCTCTCTTTGGATCCAAGCTTTGACTCTACAACATATGCAAAGCAAGTATGCCATATTCTTTCATTCCTACCTATGCTCCACATAAGCCATTTTTAGAAGTAGGATGATAAAGAGAAAGCAACATTTACTTTATGCCTTGGTAAGGAATCATACACCATTTGAGCGACATGAGAGAACCATATGAAGAACATTAAGTTGTCTTTTGCAAAACATTGCTAAAACCTCCAGTATGAAACTTGCAAAGAATGAGAAAAGTAGTGCTCAAGTTAAACTGTTCTGTCTCTCAACCACCTAAGGCAAAAGGAAAGGTCATTAGCTCCATAAAGAACTAAGGTGAAATGGGTGAATTTTTATAGCCAACTTTTCATTCAAAAGAGAAGTATTTAGTTGTACACATAGTATTATTGAAACATGAACATTGTAGCAACTCCTGATCCACCGAGGCTAAGTTTAATTATTTGCTCGGGACGAGCAAAGGTTAAGCTTGGGGGATCTTGTTGACGGTGGATACACCCTAAAATTCCACATTCAAACACCGTCAACAGGCCTCGGATTCAAGGGAAGATAAACATATCATGAGCATATTTTATTAATAACTAGTTCCACATGTACTCTTAAGCTTGTGAACACAGGGAACACCAAAATAGTGCAAAAGTCAGCAGCTAGGGGCCAACTACATGGTTCGGCCGAACCATGCCTTGTTGCCCCAGGCCACCACCTTTCAACACAGTGCATACAACATCAAATGGAAAAGATCCAAGCCAAGGGTGGGCCCACCTATGGGTCGGCCGAACTGGCCATGGGGCCCACCTAGCTCTGGTGACGTCGCAGGATCCGTGTGACACTCCAACCAAGTCATTTCATCCATCAGATCAACTTGTGCTTTCATTCAACGGTGGAGATCAAAGGCACACGGATTGAGGCATGAAACGAAGCAATCAAGACAGGACAAGTACCAGGGGAGACCCTATGACTGGTGGGGACCAAACCTGGCCTGGTCCCACCCATCATAGGGGTGGCCGAACCAGGTGGTGTGGCCCCCAGCCGCCGACGTTCCCCACCGACTCCAAGCATGCTTCCCATGTGCTCAAATTGCCAAGACTGTCCATTTTGAGGCGGTTACAAGGCGGTGAATCCAAGGGTGGAGAGTTGAGGAGCACACGGATCTCTGACATGGCATCCCTCCACTCTCCACTATAAATAGAGGCTGCCCACTCCTCTTCAACACACTACACAACACAAGACAAGTCACAAGTCACAAGAGTTCTACTCTTTAGTAGTAGTATTACTCTAGTGTGGGAGTTAGAGTCGAGTCGAGCTATGCTCGGAGTCTTCGGAGTCGTCTGCTGGAGAGTCTGGTACAACTCTTGTACCTTTCCCTTCAGTAAGACTTTACCTTTATCAATATATTATCTTTACTTTACTTTACTAAGTCTCTACTTAGTGCATTACTATTCTTTATAGTATTGTTGTGTTTTATCTTAACTTATAGTTGAGTTATATTGGATAGTGATCCTGTAACTAGCTCATGTGTGTAGTTCATCGCCTGTCATAGGGTACTTTAGTTGTTGGTACGTAACTAGAGTAGTAAGGCTTAGTGTAAGCGTGGTGCTTAGACTAGATCTTGCCTTCGAATGCCGCTTGTTGCATGGATTGTTTGTGGGTTCTAGCAAGTGGTGACAGCCCTGTCTAGTCTTAGTATCCCTCCATGTGTTTTAGGCAAGTTCTTAAAAGGTAGGCTCCCATAAGAGAATAGCTGCTTCGGGTAGAGGTTATATCCCCTACTATCTCGCCTATCCCCTACACACCGGAAGTAAGGTAGCTGTCTTGATTTATCTCATATATTTGATAGGATAGTTCACAAGAGTAAAGTAAGTGTCATAAGAGTCTTATACTCACTCGTTGTCCTCCCACCTAGCTATACTCTACTAGTTATTCTTAGTTATCTCAAAACCTTGTCGTGTTGTGGTGTCATTACCCTTTCCTCTATATATCGATTTACCCCCTATCACTAGTTGATACTAAGTTGCTATAGACTTAAGGATCTCTCTTTTTTATTAATTATTCCTAGCAACCGCTTTTCCTTGGGATAAAAATAAATAATGATACCTTGGAATACTCCCGGGTGAAGTGCTACAGCGGTATATTCTGTGCGCTTGCGGAATTATCCAATAGACATAAGAAATACCCTCAGGGCACTTCTGGCGCCGTTATCAGAGATAGCCTAACACCCTGTCTCTAGTGGTTGCGTTAAGAAGTGTCAACACATATCTCCAAGAAGTGTTGGAGGTGTGCATTAGCATCCTCGTGAGCTTTGCCACAAAATGGGCTAGCTTGAATCATTGTGATTAATGCAGGCTTTAACTCGAATTGAGTGTTTGCCTCGATGACACTAGGGCCTATTGCTATATTAGCACCAGAAGCTGCAGAGAATTCATGGATGGCCCTTTTGGCCATATTCGTGATTCTAAGGATAACTATATAGACTTGACTCAAATCAAAGGAATTCAACAGTTGCCTTCCCCGGCAATGGCGCCAAAGATGCTTGTTGACAGTTACTAATGCTATCAAAAGAAGGTAGCCAAATATATCCTCTAGCAATAATAACAATACTTCTCAACGCAATCACAGGGGTTGTCAATCCCTATGCTCAAAGTATGTGATTGTTGACACTTCTAACGTTGCTACTAGGAATAAAGTTATTTCTAGCAACTGTGCCAAAAATGCTATGGGTAGCTCTATAGGATAAGTGATGGGATTCTGCAAGTGCACAGAACTATCGTGTAGCACTTTACCTGGGAGTACCAGGTGTCAAATTTATATTTCCCAAAGGAAGACGGGGTTTGTGATTCCAAGGATATGATAGTCAAGGATCTAGATATGGATAAATGGGGTAATAACCTTAGTAAGGATAAATCAACGAAGTATAACTAAGGTGGAAACACGCACTAGGTAGCTCTGGAGTTTTTGGGGGAGAACTCTATCTCAGTAAAAGATCAAATGATTGTTATACCAAAGAGACTGCTATACTTGGGACACGCAAAGTCCTAAACTCATCGGGGTTCGACTGATTAGGCACCGTACGTCCCGAAGTCCTACGCTTATACCGGATACTAGGCCAGACGTGGTGGAATACAGAGGATCCTAGGGCTGTTACCACCTAGAACCTACCACTACTATCCGTGGGCCTAGCGGCACTCAAGGGTAAGCTATAGCCTAAGCACCACGCTTAATCTATAAAACTTACTACTCTAACTCGAGCTCAAGAATTAGAGCACTCTAACCAAGCAATGAGCAAGTATAGAGCTACTTAAAGTAAAACAATAAGTAAATGAAGAAGGGGATCTTTATTATCGATAAGAGTGAAGAACACCGCAGAGGTCGCCGACAAGCCCGGCTCCACCACAAACTTCTTCCTTCTTCCAACTTCTCTCCAACACTCTACTCTTCTCTAGCTAACACTATTCCTAGGAGCAGAGCTTCGCTAGAGAGAGAGGAGCTACTGAGCTGAATCTCAAGTGGATTCTCTAGGGTTTTCTAGTGTGTTGCATGCTTACAAGTGAGGATCCTAGTCCTATTTACAGTGTAGGAGTGCACCAGTGGTACTTATAGAGCTCTTGGAAATCGGTGGCGCGAAGGAGCAGGGCGGGCGCCTCCTTGGATGCACCGCCTTACATCCAACGGCTCTCCTTCCTCCACATAGGCGGTTGCAAAGTCGGTTGGTGCCTTGGAAAGGCGGTTTGCAACCCCTGGGAGGATGACATGTGGGTCCTTCAATCCATGGCACATCACTTAATCACCGTTGGATGAAAACTGACTACATTTGATGGTGTAGATGACTCCTGGACACCTTTCCCTCGGATTGTGGATGTGGCACTCAACATGGACAGGGCGGGCGCCCTGTTGATAGGGCCACCGGATCCTCGTGCCTTGTATCTGAGCCGTTGATATTGTTTCAACATGCCACAGACCATTTGGGAGGTTGGTACATGGATCAGTGAGGTGGCAAGTGCCATTTGGCACTTTGGACAGGGCGGGCGCCCCCCTCTGGCTCCCACGTGGCAGCTGAGGTTCTGAGGTGTCTTGCCTTGCTTTGTTTTTGCTTGTTTTCACCATTTTTCCTGCATACACAATATTTCTCCAAGGATATGTGGAACTAGGTGTAATTTCTCTAGAAGGTGTAATTTCTGGGTTGGTTGGAATACGATGGGTGCATAAAATAGGACTAATCCCCTTAAGATCTTGGAGTGAATAACCAAAAGCAACACGATGTTTTTCTAAGACAGTTATTAATCTAAAAGATTCTTCATCAGAAAGTTCATCACTAATAATCACAGGAGAATTTTGATCATTATTCAGAAAAACATACTTAAGACCAGAAGGTAGTTGTTTAAACTCAATAGAAGGCTTAGGTGGCTCTAGTAATTCATCCAGAGGTTCAGGATCAATCGGATCCTCCTCCTCTTCATTAATGAAGAACTGAGTATCATCCTCTAAATTATGTTCAATAAATTCCTTAAATGACACAGCCCTAACTTCTTCTATCGGATCTAACTCAGGTGGTGGCTCTGCCTTAGCTTTTAATGCATGAGTTATAGGCACTGAGAGATTAAATCCTTTCCCAAGTTTAATATCTAAATTGCCTACACAACCTTCTCGCAAAAGCTTTCCTATTGGTCATCCAATCATTACATCAAAATCCCAAACATCAAAGATATAGAAATTCAGCAAAATTCGGAATTCATTAATCACAATAGGAAGAGAACATAAAACACCTGAACTAGGAATAGTATGTCCTGAATGATTTTTCAATAATTTATTTGTAGGAATTGATGGCATATCTTTCAAGAATTTTTCAGCAAATGTAAGAGATATGATATTGACACCTACTATTAGATTATAAAAGGCATCAAAAGGATATTCATCAATTTAACATTTAATAGTAATGGCAGGAGAATTTAAATGAATTATATCATTTGAAAGCTCAGATTCTATCAACCGCTCATTACTCATCACAAAAATCAATTCTCTTGTTATTTTCTGAGGAATTTTAAATCAGCAGGATATGAAATATTGAAATTCTTAAAATTTAGAGATTCTTGTGGTTTCATAATTTTATGATAGCGTGAGGTGTTTCCATAATCATCAAAAAGTTCATCCTCAAATTCAAGCATAAAATCAGAATTGGAGTTATCTCCTTTTCATTGGATAGTTCAGGTTCTAAAGGTGGAGATGAATCAGACAAAAGTTTAGATTCAAGTGACAAAGATTCATCCTCTAATAATTCTTCTTTTCCTTCAGGAAGATCATTTAAGATATTAGTAAGAATGGTTTTAGCATGTGTAGCAGTAATATGCATAAATGCTCTTCCTGCGGCCAAATTAAGGTATTCTTTATTTTTATCATTGAGGCCTAAAAAGAAATGTTGTAAAAGCATAGGTTCTGGCAAAGTAAGATTAGGTCCAGAATTTATAAATCCATCAAAGCGATCCCAAGCCTTGCCTAATGATTCATTATCTAATTGTTTAAATCCTATAATTTTAAAACGAAGTTTAACGACCTTTTCGATAGGGAAAAATTTAAGACAAAAATTAGCAAGCAATACTTCCCAATCTCCTTGGCTACTCCCAACATGGCGATTATACCATTTCTTTGCTTTTCCCATTAATGAAAACGGAAAGAGTTTCCATCTTAAAGTTTCATCTGCCATGCCCTTAATGTGCAAACATGAACATGTCTGCTCAAAATCGGCTAAATGGGAATAGGGGTTTTCGCTAGAACTACCAGAAAAAATGTGATCCTGAACTAAGTTAATTGATCCCGGGCGTAACTCATAACCAGATGATGTGATGGATAAAGATGATTCTTTTGGCTGGAGATACGATCCCGATGGTGCTCCATATTGATATAAAAGTTGGGACGTGGGTTCCATACTTTAAAAGGAAAAAGATAAAAGATAAAAGATAAAAGATAAAAGTATAATACAAGATTAAGATTGACTAAGCTAAAATCAGCAAACCGTTCCCCGGCAACGGTGCCAGAAATACTTGTTGGTATAAATTAACTGCACTCTATTAAATATTATTATTATTAAAGTTTTCCGCAAGCGCACAGATAAAACACCGATGTAACACTTCACCAGACAATGCCGGTTTTAATATTGAACCCAAAGCAACAGTAGGTGATACTGACTAAGTCTATTGATTCTTAACCCGATAACACAATCAATCCAGAGAATATCAAGAATGAGGAGATAACTAATGATTATCTAGATCCGATAACCGGTAAACTTTGAATAATATCGTTCTAATTGGCAGTGAAATGAATAAGAGCGGAAATCAGAGTTCCCTCCTACCAAACACATACACCTATCGATCCTATCTACGGGAAGTGGACTACAGAGGAATCAACGCAGCTGTCACCTACGCGAACTACCACTATCCGGCCAATCAGGGGATATTCACATGTAATTATAGCCCAGACATCACGTCTACACTACAAACTACTACTTCAACCAAGGAGCTACCAAGATCAAAACACTCAAATAGAGTTGTAAACTTAAGAACGAATAAGAACAATTGCTTACTTGAATTAGGATGTTGAATACAAAAGTACCTCAGAACGCAACTCCGGGTGAGGGAGCTGAATCCAGACGAATACAGCTACGAAGAAGCTCTGACAGGCTGGGACTCCTCCGAATCTCTACTCATCTACTCTATCTCTCTAATCTCTCTTGATTGCTAGCATAGATCTAGTGGATATCTATCCAATGCTTCAGGGTCTTCATCTCTTGATCTGGCTCCCCTCTAGGGGGTCTGGCCCTCTATTTATAGCCCGGTGGGATGAATGCGTGCCGTTAGATCAAACCGACTTAACCAAGGGCCCAGATGACTCCTCAAAGGCGGTGGTAGAAGACTCCAGAAGGCGGCGGGTGGAAACCCTAGGGGGGCACCGCCCGGCCCCCTTAGGGTCGCCTAGCCCCACCTTGGCAGGTGCGGGTCTCCGGTTGCTTCGGCTGCCTTCTACACTCTTCCAGGGTCCTCGTGATGATGTTTCCTTCGCGGTCAAGTTTCGTGTCTTTTATGCACTTTAATCCCTCTTTTATGCTTTTCTGGAATAATACCAGGAAAATATACAATTCACCAAAACTTGTGGAAATTATTATTAATTACCCTATTCTACTAGATATTCATGTTTAATGCAGGGATAATTGATAGTAAAATTTAGACGATAACAAGTGTCAACAAGTCAAAACATCGTTTACTTTATAGGCTTGTATGTTGCCTATACTCAGATCGGTTGTTCAGCCGATTCTGCTTGTGCTTGTCTGCTGCACGTTGTATTTTCCCGATCTCTTTTATATGTTGTTTTGTGTTTCGCTCATGTGAAGATCGATTCAAGTGCGTTAGTTAGCTGTAGCTATTCAGTCAATCCTAATTAATGGATGTGATACATGTGTTGGTGCATAAAGCAATGTATAAATTAGATCTGTTTAATGTAACTTGCTTTCATTCATGTTATCCTTGAATCAGTTAAAATGTGTATCAGATGTTCTGTTATATTTATGCTATCGATTCATGCGATCGGGTATCGGTTCTCTAGCCAATGGCCTTATGAGAAGGCCCATTGGGCCTGGATATTTGGAACCACTTGGGACACACCAGTGGTTCCACATTGTGTTACTGATCAACCCTTTTTCCTTGTCAATTGCAGGTTAAATTGACTGGCACGTTTGGAGATTCATCGGTGTTCATTCACGCCGATTGTCGAAGCTAGCTGGGTCTGTTCGCTCCGTGCTCCACAAGACCGTTTCGACTTCACTGGTGTGCTGAGCGTGGACCAGATTTCGTGCCAACACACTTTTTGGCACGCTCGGTGGGACCATTTCTTCAAGTCATGGCCTCCGACAAAGGCATGGCCCTCTATGTGACCATGGAAGACCTGGCTCCATCGTCGGCCTAGATGTTGGAGGAATACATCGCCAAGTTTCACGAGGCCTGCCTCGAATGCTTCATCAAGAACAAAGATGACTTTGTGTACCAAGACAAAGCATTTCCTGAATATCTTCCATGCAAGCAGTCTCATGCATCAGATTCGACGGGAACATCGACTCAGCCGCAACAGCCATAGGGGGCAACGGAAAACTCCCCTACGCCAAGTGCAAATCTGCAATCGGCTGCAAAAATGACCTCTGGTCACCCAGAGCTGGGCAAGGCGGTAACCCGGGCCATCCAGGGGTTCAGAGCTACAATCCATATGTCAACCAGCAGCTGCCAAGGAGAGATGATGACCTGCTGTGGCATATGACCAATGTGCTCAGGGAGCAATTTAGTCTGAAGCCGAAGCAGACGGTGACCTTATACAGGCATCCGTACCCAGAATGGTTCGATCGGGTAGCATTGCCGTATCGTTACAGAGTCCCTGAGTTCTCCAAGTTTAGCGGACAGGACGATGTCACCACGATGGAGCATGTCAGCCGATATCTCACACAGTTGGGAGAAGCTTCAAGAGGGTCTGCCCACAGGGTCTGGTTCTTTCCAATGTCATTGACCGGGCCGGCTTTCACATGGTTCGCATCCCTGGCAACAAATTCGATCACCTGCTGGGATAATTTGGAGAAGAAGTTTCATGCGTACTTCTACACTAGGAATGAAGAAAAGGGCATCGCCGACTTGGCAATTATGAGGCACAAGCCTAATGAGTCAGGTGCCGATTTCATTCGAAGGTTCAGAGATGTCAGAAACCGATGCTATTCGCTAGAATTGCCCGACAGCCAGCTCGCACAGTTGGCTATTGCGGGACTCCCATCAGTAGTCAAAGAAAAGTTGGCCGACGTGGAATGTGAAAACTTGAATCAACTTCTGCAGAAGGTTACAATGATAGAAGAGCAACTGCAGAATTATCGTCAGGAGAGCCGCTTCAAGAAGAATGCCCTCTTCAACAGCAGACACCTCAGTGGAGGAGAGGATTCCGACGGTCGAGATGAAATGGGGAAGGAAAGCAACGGAGGTCCCCAAATCCAAAGGTGGTAGAAGGCAGAATGATTTCAGGGGTTACAGTCTTGATCAGCTGTTTGATTTCCTAGTAGATAAAGGGCAGATTGAGTTCTTGTTGGCGTTTCTTAGCATCATTACTAAAGATAGACTAAAAGCCCATTCCTAGCAACGATACTAGAAACGTGTGTTGACATCCCTAACCACCATTACTTCAGAAAGGTAACTCTCGGCCCTTAACGGCGCCAGCCAAGATAATGCAGTCTGGTAATAACAGTTAGAAGTGCCTGATTGGCCTTCCCAACCATCATTACTTACGATATGCAAAACTGAAGCACGACGCCTTGGGGTGCAACAAGAATTATAATCGTTAGGTAATGGTACTTAGGTATGCCAATTATGATAGCTGTCACAGAACCGACCAATTTATACGAGCACAAGTACAACGATCGCATTTTAGCCGCAATCCAGTCGCACTTGAGCCAATATAGACCCGGTAGTCCGGAAATCTCGAAGGATTTCAAACATTTCATACCCCAAGGATCATTCATTCAGCAATACCCGATCACATGACACATAAATTCGCAACTGAATTTAAACATCAGAGTACAACATAGTCTTTTACACAAATAGGGTAGTAGCGGAAGTCAACATAGTTTTACACCACAGAGTTCAAATACGAGTACCATCACATGACCCTGTCACAGCATTCTTACAACTACTAAAGATAGATAATGACCCTGCCCTCGGGTCTAGTCTTCTTCGCCCGCAGGGGTGAAGCAATTCCTGCAATACGCGTAGTAGACTACACCATCTGCAACAATGGGAATAAAACCCTGAGTACTCAATTGTACTCAGCTAGACTTACCCGACAGGGAGTAAATAAAAAGACTCTCAAGGATATGCAAGGCTTATTTGGTGGAGCTCAGAGGGTAGCATCATTTTTGCATCAAAAGCATTACTACAGTAGAACCTCAACTTATTCATTTTAATTGTGATAAGCTTCGATTTCAGTTAAACTATTTACTAGGATTAGCCACTATACTAAGCATTCACTGAATATTGTAGCAATCAATAAAACCATATGATTTCCGATATCCATAGATATCAACCTCATCTCACCATAATCATTATGTTCAAGTTATTAGCCTCTACCTCACCAGAAGATCAGTTCAGTTTCTCACTAACCAGGAGAGATGGCGATTCGAATCGATTGTACTAGCTGGCAATTATGCCAATCACAAACCCTGTCAGCCGAGCCACTGGCTTCTTGGGCCACCGTTAAATCTTTCTGAGACATAATATGTATCGCGGGCTTGGAGGGGTCCATATTCTCAGAGACAAACCCACTTCCAGGATGCATCAGGTCCCTGACCTGCCCTTGGTAAGATGGTGTCTCCGCACATCCTTCCTACCTCCAGAATATGTCTGCCTTATCACGCCCAATTCCCGGCTCAGAAAGAAATACTCGGCTTCGCGGTCAGAACGACTTATCTGGCCAACTATGTGACGACGTCTTTCAATCTCAACTGATGTCTGGTGGCCTCAGTCCTAGTCGGCCGCAAGCAGCACCGAAGACGGCATAACCTCAACCATGTCATGCGGCTCCCCGCTACCTAGCCTTGATTCTCTCATTAGACACTGTGGCATGGTGGCACATATAGTCCATCATGTGGAATCCAACCCCATCATCATTAGTAACCACCTATGCTCGCGAAGGACAGGAAATCCCTCGACTTCTACCGGTCTAAGCATGGCTAAGCATAAGATCGAACCCATCCCCTTGTCTAGTAATAACTTCAGGATCAAGTATGAGTGGACAATGAATAAATGCAGCAACGGTATCATATCAACTCCTATACTTAAGTGCACAATCATACGATTTAATAAAGACCAGTGTATTTGTAAAAAGAGTAGGTGGAGACTTAGGAATGCTCCGGGGCTTGCCTTTCACAAAGTTAGTGGGTTGGTGATCCGGGCACTCCGGAAGTTCAGCTTCTTCTTCTTGGCCTTCGGGAACCTCTGGCACTTCAATCTCCGGCGGAACTCCCTCCTCCGGTGGATCGAACTGCAACAGCGTCACGCCTCCCGGCGATCCTATATGCATGATATGCATATATGAGAACTGAGAATGCACATGAAATGCAAGATAGAGATGCACGAATTAACCCATGATATGCAATCAGTTTAACAATCCACACTCATTTATTTCTTTCCTAGACAACCAACTCATACTCACCCTTCTTAAGCAAAGCATAGAATAATTTCTCGTCCCGGGTGAGAGGTCTACAACCTGCACTTAATAATTAATATGCATCAACTAACCTACCACAACCAAAAGATATTTGCTTAGAAACAATTAAATAAACCCTAGCCTATAACTGGACCTACTGTTTACTATGACCAGAAAAATCCATAGAAATTACAGTAGCTATTACACATTCAGATTAGCCTACTGACAAAATTTCAAGTCATTTGGACAAGTATAACAGTCTACACAAAAATAACAAGCAACCAGCCTTTTAAGCAATGGAAAATACTTAACACAGTGAAAAGTATCAAACAACAGATTTCCTAATTTTCTTAGCTTCTTTCCAACATAGCATAGCCCAGGAAAAATATTCATGCCCATAACCTTAACACATTAAGCATGGTGATTTTTGCAAGATTAAAGCATAAAAGGCACATTATACTAGACATCATACAAATAACAGTGAAACACCAGCAAACATATTTTTCGTAGATTCTACTTCCCTAAACAAGATTAATGCAAGTGGAATCACATTTTTAGCACATTTTTACAATTACTTATGCATTTATCAAGTTTGCAAGCAATTAACAATTTAATTATAACTGCACATAAAAAGTATTCAAAAAGTACATTTTATATTTTTCCTTGATAGAGCTCAGAAATACAAACACAACAAAATTTGGTTCACCCCAATTGGACATTCCTAGCTCCAGATATGAATTTTGGAAGGTTTTACACATTTTCTGGAAATTCATTTTATAAATCAAAAACCTAAACCGATAGAACTGCTACGTGCACCCGGCTCAGTGAACCAGAGGCGCACCCGAACGGCTGACTCGCGGGCCCCAGGGTCGACCCGACCCCACGCGTCAGAGAGCGGAACAGAGCCGCCGGCGCTGACCGGCGAGAGCCGGCGACGCCGAGGCTACCTACCGACTCGCGGCAACGAGACGAACCCGATGGACCAACTGCAGAGGGTCGTACTCCACCGGAGCGAGCTCGACGGCGGCAATAGCGGACGGCGGTGGTCCGGCGAACTTGCGCCGGCCGATTCCGGCCGTTGCTCGCGCGGCTCGGCCTCGTTCCGTGTTCCTGCAACCCTAGCGGACCTGTGTGCGCGACTAATCGAACTATTGCGCACGGAAACTCACTGACCGCGCTCGCATGGCGGCACGGTGGCGAGCGGTTTCACGGCGAACTCGGGTTCCGGCGAAACTACGGCGAGATAGACCTAACCGACGGTGTGGAATGGATCTACGGCTAACGGGGACTCTTAGACGAGCAAAAGAGAGGGAAGCCGACCCCGGCATCGCCCTCGTCGCGACGACCCGAGAGCTCGGCGGCGCTGCGGCAATGGCGGACGGCGGAAAGCTTGCTGGAGCTGTACCTTAGGTCGGCTGAGGTCGGCAACGGGTCGGAAACGAAGAGCAGAGCAAGCCGCAGCTGCGCCGAGGGTGGAGCGGTCGGAGACGGCTCGGTGGCGGCGGATTTCACCGCGGCGGTGGCGCGGCGGAAATGGCGACGGCGGAAATGGCGACGGCGGAGGGGAAAGAGGAGAGCAGCGAGCGAGCAGAGGGCGAGAGAGCGGGGAGAGTGAGGGCGAGCGTGCGGGTGACAGGATTGCGTGTTCCCCTTTGTAAGCCAACCGCGCGGCAGCAACGATGGCGTACGGCGCCATCTGGCGGCTGAGGCCTGACGCGGTCGCGCGATTCGCCCGAGGGTCGAACTGAATCGGCTCCGATTCAGTTTCCGCGGACCCGACTGAAACTCGATTTTTCATCGATCTATAACTCGCGATCCAAAGCGTTTCAGCGAAAACTTCACTAATATGGGTTGAAGAGCTATACGAGTAGATCATTTCATATTAAGGCACTTTACTCTAGTTCGGCCTGGATTGAGAGATACAAGTCGATGAACAGGGGTACACCGAAACTGAAAACCGGTTTAGACTTAGGAAAATTTGAAAACTTCCAAAACAGCTCCAAATCTGCACTAATTCAACTTTTTGACCTTCTTCCACTCATTTTCATGAGTTGACCCAAAAATAAAGTTTGTTGCTTATAAAATTCTACACAACTTTGATTAAGGGTGCACTGACATGCAGAATCTCTAAAATGCCCTTCTTGTTTGGTCAAACAGAATAGCTTTTAAAGGGCTCTCTAGTCAACTATGAGCTAGAGGGGTATTTTGGGGATTTCACCAACATGAACATTGTTCCAAATGTTATCCTAAACATGTATAAAGCATTTAGAACTGTAAACAAGCATCACATTTGCATGTCAACACATTTTTGCATAATATGGACATATAAACAAACATATAGCAATAAAAGGGAATCAAATAAAATACAATGATAATAATGCATGAAATGGCATGATCTATGCTTGATGACATGCAAATGCAAGTGTGAAAATAGTACCTAACACTAGGGTGTTACAGCCCTCCCCCCTTAAAAGAATCTCGTCCCCGAGATTAGAGTTAATTACCATTGTTTAAAGAAAGACGGATAGACTTCCTTGAGGTAATCTTCTCGCTCCCAAGTCGCATCCCAATAACTTTGGTTGTTCCACACCACCTTATAGAACTTGATCACTCGGCTACGGGTGATTCTTTCTTTGTAATCTATTACTTCAATAGGCTTTTCTTCATAGGTCAAATCTGATTTCAACTTGATATCACCAAAATCCACTTGCTCTTCCGGTACTCGTAAACATTTCTTGAGTTGAGATACATGAAACACATTGAAGATAGTGGACATGTGTGGTGGCAACCGTAACTTGTATGCTACCTTCCCACTTCTTTCCAGAATTTGAAAAGGACCTACAAACCTTGGAGCTAACTTTCGTTTCACTCCGAAGCGTTGCACGCCTTTCATAGGTGACACTTTCAAGTATACATAGTCACCCACTTCAAATTCCAATGGCTTTCTTCGCTTGTCCCCATAGCTCTTTTGACGAGTCTGAGCGGCTTTGAGATGTGTTTGAATGGTATGCACTCTCTCTTCGGCTTCTTTCACAAAGTCAATCCCGTAATATCTCCTTTCGCCTGATTCAACCCAATTGAGAGGAGTTCTACATTTGCGCCCATACAAAGCTTCAAAAGGAGCCATTTGAATACTCTCTTGATAGCTATTGTTGTATGAGAACTCAGCCAAAGGCATCCATTCTTCCCACGAACCTTTAGACGATAGAACACAAGCCCTCAACATATCTTCAAGAATTTGATTTACCCTTTCAGTCTGACCAGAAGTTTGAGGATGATAAGCTGAGCTGCGAACCAAATTGGTTCCCAAACACTTGTGTAGATGCTCCCAGAAGCGTGCAATAAATTGCGGGCCTCTGTTGGAAACTATCGTCCTCGGCACACCATGTAACCGAAGTATCTGAGCAAAGTAGAGCTGTGCCAATTGATGAGGACGATCTGTAGTTCGAACTGGTAAGAAATGTGCAATCTTAGTCAATCGATCTACGATCACCCAAATAGAATCGTGGCCCTTTTGCGTTAGAGGTAACCCAGATATGAAATCCATGGTTATCTCATCCCATTTCCAACCTGGAACTGGTAAGGGTTGCAATAGGCCTGCTGGCTTAAGATGAATAGCCTTCACGCGACAACAGGTATCACACCTGGCCACATAGGCTGCAATTTCCTTCTTCATGTTGGTCCACCAGAACCTAGGTTTCAAGTCTTGATACATCTTACTACTACCAGGATGGATAGACAACTTGGACAAATGAGCCTCGTCCATAATCTGATTCCTCAACTCACGGTCTTTCGGTACTACCAATCGATCCTTGAACCACAATATACCTTTTTCATCTACTCGGAAATGAAGCATTTCTTGTTCTTTCATCTTCCTTTTGATATGATATATGCCGGGATCTGTTTTCTGACCTTCAATAATCTTGCTTTCCAAAGTACAACTGAGAGTAATATTATTCAACACCACTGGATGCACAAGATTGAACCCGTCTGCTAGCAAAGGCTGCAATACATTGCAATGAGACTTTCGGCTCAAGGCATCGGCTACGACATTGGCCTTGCCCGGATGATAGTGTACTTCTAGATCATAGTCTTTGATCAACTCCAACCACCTTCTTTGCCTCATGTTCAACTCAGGCTGAGTGAAAATGTACTTGAGACTCTTGTGATCGAAATAGATATGACATTTGTGACCCATCAAATAGTGGCGCCAAATCTTCAATGCATGAACTACAGCGGCAAGTTCCAAATCATGAGTAGGATAGTTTTGCTCATGTTTTCTCAGTTGACGCGAGGCATAAGCAATGACTCGGCCTTCTTGCATGAGAACACATCCTAACCCAGTGCCACAAGCATCGCAGTACACATCAAAAGGCCTTTCAATATCAGGTTGTGCAAGAACTGGAGCAGTGGTCAACAACGTTTGCAAGGTGCGAAAAGCTGTTTCACACTCCTCACTCCACACAAACTTGGTATCTTTGTGCAATAGCTTGGTCATAGGTTTAGCTATTTTAGAGAAATCCTGAATAAAGCGGCGATAATACCCAGCTAATCCCAGAAAGCTACGAACCTCAGACACATTGGTTGGTGACTGCCAATCCAATACCTGCTGAACTTTTGACGGATCTACAGAAATACCTTCAGCAGATAAGATATGGCCCAGAAAAGGTACCTTAGTCAACCAAAACTCACACTTGCTGAACTTAGCATACAGCTTATGCTCCCTGAGTCTAGTCAAGACTATCCTCAAGTGTTCAGCATGATCCTCCATGCTCTCAGAGTACACCAGAATATCGTCAATAAAGACTACCACGAACTTATCCAACTCAGGCAGGAATACCGAATTCATTAGATACATGAAATGTGCAGGAGCATTAGTTAATCCAAAAGACATAACCAAATACTCATACAAGCCATACCGGGTGGAGAAAGCCGTCTTGGGGATATCTTGTGGTCTGATCTTAATTTGGTGATACCCAGATCTCAGATCAATTTTGGAGAAAACCTTGGCCTTGGACAATTGATCAAACAAGATATCAATACGAGGTAGAGGATACTTGTTCTTAATTGTCATAGCATTTAGTGGCCTATAGTCCACACACATACGTAAAGTTTCATCCTTCTTCTTAACAAAGATTGCAGGACAGCCCCACGGAGAAGAACTAGGGCGAATGAACCCTTTGTCCAATAACTCCTGGAGTTGTTTCTTGAGTTCAGCTAATTCATGAGGAGGCATTCTATATGGCCTTCGAGAAATAGGCGCCGTACCGGGAATAAGTTCTATTGCAAACTCCACATCTCGATCAGGAGGAAGCCCAGGTAGATCATCAGGAAAGACATCAGGAAACTCACACACTACCGGAATACCTTGGACGGTCTTGCCCTCAACTGCGAAAGAGAGATTAAAAAGATCCCCTCTTCGAGGTAAGGAAACTTGAAAGGTACCCCCACCCTGGGGCGCCTTCAACGTCAAAGTTCGGTTAGCAACGTCCAATACCGCACCCCATTTGTTCATCTAGCTAACCCCTAGAATTACATCCAGACCTAGCCCAGGCAACACAATGAGATGACTGATAAAACTCCTATCATTAATCTCAATACTCGCCTGCTTGATACCCTCACGTGTGCATATTTCAGCCCCAGCTGAGGTTATCCGGAAGTTACAGCCCAAATCAACGATCTGAAAGGCATGCCATTGTGCAAATGCTTGACTTATGAAAGAATGCGATGATCCAGAGTCGAACAAAACAATAGCAGGATGCTGATTCACAGAAAACATACCCGCGGTGACTGGTTCACCTTCTGGAATTTCTTCAATAGTGGTGTGATGCACTCGAGCCTTCTTTGGATGAGGGCAATAGCGAGCAAGGTGCCCTTGTTGACCACAGTTGAAGCATGGCCCCAGACCTTGGTTGGTCCTCACTGGAACGGCGTTGCTTGGAGGAGCGTTGTTCTTGTTCAAAGGCACTGTGAAACCTTTCTTGTAGCGCTGAGGCGCTGGCTGCTTCTTTGGAGGGGGTCTGAATTTTGCTCCAGGAACCGCCGGACGGTAAGCAGGGCGATTTGCCACCGCACGACTAGCTGCTGGAGTCCTCGACTGAGAAGAGCTTCCTTCAAATGGCCTCTTGCCTCCCTTGGAAGCAGTGTGCAAGTTGTTCTATTTCTCTTGGATATAAGCTTCACTGATGAACTCGTTAAAAGTTGTACGAGCATTGTTCGCCAGAGTCTTCATAAGCTTGGTACTAAGACCTCTCTTGAAGGTTTCAAGCTTCTTTTCATCTGTATCTACCATCCACGGGGCATACCTCGACAGATTGTTAAAGGCATGATGATACTGAGTGAGGGTCTTAGTACCCTGAGTAAGCTGCATGAATTCATTGACCTTCATCTTGATCAAGCTTGCTGGAATGAAATGCCCCCTGAAATCCCTGGTGAACTGCTCCCAGGTGATATCAGCGACCACAGGGTAGGCGGTCTTACGATTGGCCCACCATATTCCAGCTTGGCCTTGCAGTAACATAGCAGCAAAGCTAGCCTTCATGGTTTCAGTCAATCGCAGCACAGAGAATGACTGTTCAATAGTGTTTAACCACTCATCAGCTTACCAGCGGCTCTACGGCCTGCTTGAATACCGGAGGCTTAGTGTCCATGAAGTCCTTATAGTTACTGTATTGGTCCTCATCGTTTCCGCGGCGTCCACCTCGATTGCGATTGTGGTTGTTACTAGCAACCATCTGCTGCAAAATCGCTTGCTGGGTGTCCAAGAACTGAGCAAACATTTGTTCCTGGGTACGCGGTGGAGGAGGCGGCAACTCCTCATCTTCATGTTCGTTCCCACCACCACTGGTTGACCCATGACGACGGGTATGAGGTGCCATCTGTAGCAACACGCAACAACCATTGTTAAGTGTCAGTTATGTCAAAGATAACCGAAAGATTATGCCCAAAAGATATCAATGATCATTTTTTGATAACCAACAAACGGCACAATAATTCAATAATCATCACACAACCGCACAATAACAAGGCGCAACCAAAAAGGGTTTCCAAGCTGCATAAGTTACCATTACTTAATTAAAAGTTTGATGGTTCCAGCCCTGAACACACAGGGTTCTCTCATTACAATTCAGGTTCTACCCATTACATGACATTAAAGGTCTTCCCAATACAAAAGGGTGCCGATCATGGCAAGATCACTAGAAAAAAAAGCCTAGTCATCGTGGTCACTGTCCACGCCGGACACGTTCCCACCATGGTCATCACTCTCGTCAATAGGCACGATCTCCTCGGGGTCTTCTTCCTCTTCTTCCTCACTTGCTTCACCATCATCAGCTGCAATGAAGATCTCAGGAGCAAACTCCGCTGCACCCGGAGGATGAAACGGATCAGCACGGTTGTTCAGACGATGAACATCCTGCTGCAACTCCCAAACCTGCTGCTGACTAGCACGCAACTCCTGCAGAAACTCAGTGCGCTGACGTGTCAAACTCATATTGCGATTGTCAAGCTGGCGGCGAAGATCTGCATTCTCCCTCTCAAGCACCTCGACACGGCGATCAGCTGCCAACAAGGCGCCAGTGCATCGTAACAACTCATTGCGACAGGCGGTGAGAGCTACCACCAAGTCATCTGAGCTACGACGAGCCATACGTGCCCACTCTTCAGCTTCTAACTTCTTCTCCACAGCATCATGCAGGGCTTCAACGCACTTCATCCAACCATCCCTAGTGGAATAGTGCATCCTCAGGACAGCAAACATAGCACTCATAGAAGCACCCGTGCTATGAGCACGCTCGTCCCTGCCTCGCTCTAAAGAAGCTTGGCTAGACTGAGCCCACTCACCCTGAGAAGCATCCACCCTGGGAAAAACATTTGCTGGCCCCAAATCAGCTCTCTTGTTGAACCGGCTAGCAAATATCCGTCAACACCTCAAAAGCTGCAAGCTGCGCACCATCCCATGGCGTCCTCATGTCAACTTCCACCTTTATTCCTGGAAACGACCAACCCCTTTCAAGCACAGGGATAGTCACCCAAACATCAAACCAAGGCTGCACCATGGTTTGCGCTGGCTTCCAGAAATACAGTGGTGGCTCTGCATATCCCACCGACTGCAACAACCTCCATAGCACAGTGGGTGTGCCAAACTGCTCCAGAAACTGACCACTCTGCGGCTCACCTTCAGCTGCCATCTGGTACATTACAACATCTTTCAGCATTTAGAATAAGATAGGACAGCACAAATTTTACCATAGGGAAGGAAATAGTACAAATAGCTTAAATTAATTTCATGATCATGATGCATGCACGTGCCAACGACCTCACACATAATATATTTTAACTAACGTTATAGTCGGTGGCATACCACGTGCTCTCATATACGTAACTAACCGTACTATACGTTTTGCGTGGTTAGTGTACCTGCAGAAGATTCATTTCAGCCCAATCCCAATGTATGCAGGGCAACAAGAAGCACTTTTTGCCGGAAATGTTCCCATGAACATTTGCGACCCCAAAAATTAATTACTCCACCTTACTTCCATAAGTACACATATGGATAACATGTACTCACTTCAGTAATCATACACTCACCATCGATCGATGGTTGTTCGATCTTACACTCACATCTCACCTTACCTTAGGCGACGTGGTACATTGACCCATAAGAAGCAATAAGAAACCGACAGTTCATGATTATCCGCACGATAAAACCAAATGAACCACAAATAGAAATATGATGCAATTTCCCCCAAGTCAGTACTTACATAAGCCACCTAATTACCACATATACATAGGGCTATAGGACTTGGTCATTGGTACTCATAAGTTTTGCAAACACTTGGTTTAAATCACCTATACACACTATCAGTTGGCAATTAGTTTGTAAAACTCAAAACTCTTTTAGTTTTTAAATAGTCAAGTGACGGTATATGCTGAATTATGCTCTGGTACCAGCTGTCACAGAACCGACCAATTTATACGAGCACAAGTACAACGATCGCATTTTAGCCGCAATCCAGTCGCACTTGAGCCAATATAAACCCGGTAGTCCGGAAATCTCGAAGGATTTCAAACATTTCATACCCCAAGGATCATTCATTCAGCAATACCCGATCACATGACACATAAATTCGCAACCGAATTTAAACATCAGAGTACAACATAGTCTTTTACACAAATAGGGTAGTAGCGGAAGTCAACATAGTTTTACACCACAGAGTTCAAATACGAGTACCATCACATGACCCTGTCACAGCATTCTTACAACAACTAAAGATAGATAATGACCCTGCCCTCGGGTCTAGTCTTCTTCGCCCGCAGGGGTGAAGCAATTCCTGCAATACGCGTAGTAGACTACACCATCTGCAACAATGGGAATAAAACCCTGAGTACTCAATTGTACTCAGCTAGACTTACCCGACAGGGAGTAAATAAAAAGACTCTCAAGGATATGCAAGGCTTATTTGGTGGAGCTCAGAGGGTAGCATCATTTTTGCATCAAAAGCATTACTACAGTAGAACCTCAACTTATTCATTTTAATTGTGATAAGCTTCGATTTCAGTTAAACTATTTACTAGGATTAGCCACTATACTAAGCATTCACTGAATATTGTAGCAATCAATAAAACCATATGATTTCCGATATCCACAGATATCAACCTCATCTCACCATAATCATTATGTTCAAGTTATTAGCCTCTACCTCACCAGAAGATCAGTTCAGTTTCTCACTAACCAGGAGAGATGGCGATTCGAATCGATTGTACCAGCTGGCAATTATGCCAATCACAAACCCTGTCAGCCGAGCCACTGGCTTCTTGGGCCACCGTTAAATCTTTCTGAGACATAATATGTATCGCGGGCTTGGAGGGGTCCATATTCTCAGAGACAAACCCACTTCCAGGATGCATCAGGTCCCTGACCTGCCCTTGGTAAGATGGTGTCTCCGCACATCCTTCCTACCTCCAGAATATGTCTGCCTTATCACGCCCAATTCCCGGCTCAGAAAGAAATACTCGGCTTCGCGGTCAGAACGACTTATCTGGCCAGCTATGTGACGACGTCTTTCAATCTCAACTGATGTCTGGTGGCCTCAGTCCTAGTCGGCCGCAAGCAGCACCGAAGACGGCATGACCTCAACCATGTCATGCGGCTCCCCGCTACCTAGCCTTGATTCTCTCATTAGACACTGTGGCATGGTGGCACATATAGTCCATCATGTGGAATCCAACCCCATCATCATTAGTAACCACCTATGCTCGCGAAGGACAGGAAATCCCTCGACTTCTACCGGTCTAAGCATGGCTAAGCATAAGATCGAACCCATCCCCTTGTCTAGTAATAACTTCAGGATCAAGTATAAGTGGACAAGGAATAAATGCAGCAACGGTATCATATCAACTCCTATACTTAAGTGCACAATCATACGATTTAATAAAGACCAGTGTATTTGTAAAAAGAGTAGGTGGAGACTTAGGAATGCTCCGGGGCTTGCCTTTCACAAAGTTAGTGGGTTGGTGATCCGGGCACTCCGGAAGTTCAGCTTCTTCTTCTTGGCCTTCGGGAACCTCTGGCACTTCAATCTCCGGCGGAACTCCCTCCTCCGGTGGATCGAACTGCAACAGCGTCACGCCTCCCGGCGATCCTGTATGCATGATATGCATATATGAGAACTGAGAATGCACATGAAATGCAAGATAGAGATGCACGAATTAACCCATGATATGCAATCAGTTTAACAATCCACACTCATTTATTTCTTTCCTAGACAACCAACTCATACTCACCCTTCTTAAGCAAAGCATAGAACAATTTCTCGTCCCGGGTGAGAGGTCTACAACCTGCACTTAATAATTAACATGCATCAACTAACCTACCACAACCAAAAGATATTTGCTTAGAAACAATTAAATAAACCCTAGCCTATAACTGGACCTACTATTTACTGTGACCAGAAAAATCCATAGAAATTACAGTAGCTATTACACATCCAGATTAGCCTACTGACAAAATTTCAAGTCATTTGGACAAGTATAACAGTCTACACAAAAATAACAAGCAACCAGCCTTTTAAGCAATGGAAAATACTTAACACAGTGAAAAGTATCAAACAACAGATTTCCTAATTTTCTTAGCTTCTTTCCAACATAAGCATAGCCCAGGAAAAATATTCATGTCCATAACCTTAACACATTAAGCATGGTGATTTTTGCAAGATTAAAGCATAAAAGGCACATTATACTAGACATCATATAAATAACAGTGAAACACCAGCAAACATATTTTTCATAGATTCTACTTCCCTAAACAAGATTAATGCAAGTGGAATCACATTTTTAGCACATTTCTACAATTACTTATGCATTTATCAAGTGTGCAAGCAATTAACAATTTAATTATAACTGCACATAAAAAGTATTCATAAAGTACATTTTATATTTTTCCTTGATAGAGCTCAGAAATACAAACACAACAAAATTTGGTTCACCCCAATTGGACATTCCTAGCTCCAGATATGAATTTTGGAAGGTTTTACACATTTTCTGGAAATTCATTTTATAAATCAAAAACCTAAACCCGATAGAACTGCTACGTGCACCCGGCTCAGTGAACCAGAGGCGCACCCGAACGGCTGACTCGCGGGCCCCGGGGTCGACCCGACCCCACGCGTCAGAGAGCGGAACAGAGCCGCCGGCGCTGACCGGCGAGAGCTCGCCGACGGCGAGGTCTCCGGCGACGCCGAGGCTACCTACCGACTCGCGGCAACGAGACGAACCCGATGGACCAACTGCCGAGGGTCGTACTCCACCGGAGCGAGCTCGACGGCGGCAATGGCGGACGGCGGTGGTCCGGCGAACTTGCGCCGGCCGATTCCGGCCGTTGCTCGCGCGGCTCGGCCTCGTTCCGTGTTCCTGCAACCCTAGCGGACCTGTGCGCGCGACTAATCGAACTATTGCGCACGGAAACTCACTGACCGCGCTCGCATGGCGGCACGGTGGCGAGCGGTTTCACGGCGAACTCGGGTTCCGGCGAAACTACGGCGAGATAGACCTAACCGACGGTGTGGAATGGATCTACGGCTAACGGGGACTCTTAGACGAGCAAAAGAGAGGGAAGCCGACCCCGGCATCGCCCTCGTCGCGGCGACCCGAGAGCTCGGCGGCGCTGCCGGCAATGGCGGACGGCGGAAAGCTTGCTGGAGCTGTACCTTAGGTCGGCTGAGGTCGGCAACGGGTCGGAAACGAAGAGCAGAGCAAGCCGCAGCTGCGCCGAGGGTGGAGCGGTCGGAGACGGCTCGGTGGCGGCGGATTTCACCGCGGCGGTGGCGCGGCGGAAATGGCGACGGCGGAGGGGAAAGAGGAGAGCAGCGAGCGAGCAGAGGGCGAGAGAGCGGGGAGAGTGAGGGCGAGCGTGCGGGAGACAGGATTGCGTGTTCCCCTTTGTAAGCCGACCGCGCGGCAGCAACGACGGCGTACGGCGCCATCTGGCGGCCGAGGCCTGACGCGGTCGCGCGATTCGCCCGAGGGTCGAACTGAATCGGCTCCGATTCAGTTTCCGCGGACCCGACTGAAACTCGATTTTTCATCGATCTATAACTCGCGATCCAGAGCGTTTCAGCGAAAACTTCACTAATATGGGTTGAAGAGCTATACGAGTAGATCATTTCATATTAAGGCACTTTACTCTAGTTCAGCCTGGATTGAGAGATACAAGTCGATGAACAGGGGTACACCGAAACTGAAAACCGGTTTAGACTTAGGAAAATTTGAAAACTTCCAAAACAGCTCCAAATCTGCACTAATTCAACTTTTTGACCTTCTTCCACTCATTTTCATGAGTTGACCCAAAAATAAAGTTTGTTGCTTATAAAATTCTACACAACTTTGATTAAGGGTGCACTGACATGCAGAATCTCTAAAATGCCCTTCTTGTTTGGTCAAACAGAATAGCTTTTAAATGGCTCTCTAGTCAACTATGAGCTAGAGGGGTATTTTGGGGATTTCACCAACATGAACATTGTTCCAAATGTTATCCTAAACATGTATAAAGCATTTAGAACCATAAACAAGCATCACATTTGCATGTCAACACATTTTTGCATAATATGGACATATAAACAAACATATAGCAATAAAAGGGAATCAAATAAAATGCAATGATAATAATGCATGAAATGGCATGATCTATGCTTGATGACATGCAAATGCAAGTGTGAAAATAGTAACTGACACTAGGGTGTTACAATAGCTCTGTATGGATAAATCCGCAAGCGCACGGAACTATCATTGTAGCATTTCAACTCGTCAGTATTCAGGGGTGTCGTATTTATAATTTCTAGTAGGAGGGCAGGACGAATGCATCTAGTTTTGGCATAAACATGATCACTTATTGAATGCATAGGTAGACATAGCATAGGCAGGGGTAAATCATAGTTGATAGTGGACACACATCTGAGCCGACCTCAAGGATAAAAGAGAAATAAAGAATAAAAGAATATATCTAATTGAGCAGGCATTGGTCATATATAACTATGCAAAGAACTGTTAGTAAACATCTAACTAGCATGTCTAGTATCAGGACTAGGTCTGGGAAGACCGGGAGATCCCCGCAGCTGGTCTGCCAGCCGATAGAGACTTTACGAACTCCTACCCAATATCCGAACGTGGGGGAGTGCTAGGGATGGATAGGGCTGTCACCACCTGCCCACCTACCCCTCTGCCCGTGGGATACCGACATATTCGTCGATCTCCGCATACCCGAGCACCATGCTCGCGTACTTGGAAACACTCCTAACCCCCTAGGACCCCACCTCTTCGGAGTGACAGGCTAGGCTAAGAGCAACCGAGAAGGCACGACGAACCGTCACCTCATCCCTAGTTCTTCCTCTATTCATACTAAGTCGGTGAACGATGAAGAACAACAATGAACATATCAAGAACATAACACATAAACTATATGATAGTTCATATATCATGATCATAACATGACCAAGGCTATACTCTAGTTCATATGCATTGCTATATAAATAAGATAAGAACTTGAACTTGGAAGTGAACTGCACTGTATTCATACCAAGGTGTTCCTTCTTCTCCCAAGGATACAAACTCTCCTTGCTAGCTCTTGCCTTGCTCTAATACTAAAACTAATCTAGAGAATACAAGTGAGAGGTGAGGTAAATGGCTCCAAATAATGGCGTGTGTTGGAGGGGAGCTCTCCCTCTCTTTTATTGTCTAACAAGGACGGTTCGGGTGCCAACAAATATGGAAGCAGGTGGAACTGCCTTGAGGGAACCGTCCTACGCAGCGCCTGAGAAGACTGGGCCCGAGAGGCCCCACTAGGGGACCGGCCGCCCCCCTGGTGGGTCCGTTTGGCCACCGCCTTCGTGTGGTCGGTTTCTCTCTGGGCCTGGACTTCTCCTGTGGTTACGAATGGGCCCAGAATGCTAATGAAGGTGGGCTTCTCTTCTTCTTTGCGCCTTTTCTGAATATGAATTCTGGAATGCGCTTTCTTTATGGTTTTTGTGCATTTCCACATGTCACACCTGCAAGTCAAGTACACACCAAAACTTGTGGAAATATTAGTTTAAAGCCCTACCTACTAATTACTTTAGTAACATATTGGCGGTAAGAAATAGGCTCTAAGGACTGCCAACAATTCCCGACGGATTACACCGTGCCAAGTGACAACTAGCTGAAAGGGAAGAAATTCAACAAATTCCATGCAAGAGACTCTCATGACACCAACGATTGTTGGACTTTCAGATAGCACATCCAAAAGGCCATTCAAAGAAGGGCTTTGAAATTTGAGAACGCCAAGACTACAGGTGTGTTGACACCAGAAGTGGCAAACGGATATACCGCAAGCGTACGGTAGTCAGTGTAGCTTTCACCGGGAGTATTCCAGGTATTGTATTTTCCACGGGGAACGTGAAGTGAAATAACTAGGTTCAAGACCGTCAGATAGTGATCAAGGATGTTGGTGATCAAAGAGGTTTAGAATATAGGTATAGAGAGGTTCTATGTAGCAAAAGATATCTAGTCTTGGCTTTCTAAGTATAAAGAGGTTTACCACCTCCTCCCTTTACAAGAGGCGATAGGAGAAACAGGAGGAGATATAACTCCTCCCGAGGCGGTTATACTATTTTCTTGATGCCCTGCCGTTTTAATAACTTGTCTTACACACGTGGTGGAATACGAAGACCAGACAAGGCTGTCACCACTTGCTGGCTACCACAAACAATCCGTGCGACAAGCGGCCTACACTGATAAGATATAGCCTAGACACCACGTCTAGACTATACTTACTACTCTAATCTTAGCTGGAGACTAGAGCACTTCACAAGCAAAGCAATGTGCAGGTAAAGCAAGTATATACTTAAAATACTAGAACCAGAATATTAAATGCTAGGACTCAGATGGAAAACTTACTAGAAGCTTGCATCCACTGAGGTACACCTTGGAGAAGACTCCCGACAGGCCCAGGGCTTTCTCTTGAAGACTTCTCTCACTCTCTTCCCTCTTATTCTAACACTAAAACTACTATGATACACTTGATATTTACTCCTTGATGCCTCTAAAGTGAAGGACTAAGGGGGTATTTATCGGGGGAATGAGAGGAGTGCCATGTCATCAATCCATGTGCCTTTCCTCCTTGGCCCTTGGATAAACCGCCCTTGAAACCGCCTCAAATCAATGGAGATGATGAAACCAGCACGTGTGAAACATGCAGGAAGGCGGTGGAGCATGGCGGTGGCCTGGGCCCACCATGGGTGGTTCAGCTGAACCACCCTATGGCAGGTGGGCCTAGCCAGGGTCTTCTAGAAGCTTTCTTAGGATATTGGAGTGATGCCGAGCTTCGGGGCCCACCAAGTGGGGTTCGGCTGACCCACCTATGGCAAGGTGGGCCCACCATTATGGTCCCCACTTGTCATAGAGTGTGGCTATGTACTCGTTTTGCCTTGGTCTTGTTGATTCACGCCTGGATCCATGTGCTTTGCTCTTTAACCATTGATTGAACGCACCCTTGTGATCCAAGGGTGGAAATGGATTTCAGGAGGTGTGCCATGGATTGTGCTATGTCAGCAGGGCCAAGAGGGCACCATGCCTGGTTCGGCCGAACCATGGCTTGGCCCCACGTGGCCTCAGCTCTCTCCTACATCACTCCTTTGCTTGATTCTTGAAGGTAGAGTGCTAGGGCCACTATTCATGGTTTGACCCAACCATGAATAGTGTCCACCCAGTGTCCACTTGATCTTGGAGTGAAGTTTTTGATGATTGTGACATCACCTTGCCATTTCATCATAGTTAGATTTGCATTATATCTTCATCTTGGGCTTCTAAACTCTGAAATCACCTATTTTGGGTACCTGCAAACAAATACTAACATGTACATGTGGAACGAAGTTATTTGTACCTATGTCACTATGTGTTTGCTTGTTTCTTCCCCAAAAAGATTGTCTTGTTGACGGTTATGATGGTAGAAAACATGGTATAAATACCGTCAACAGGATCCCGCACACTTGAGTCTTTGCTGATCCTCGAGTAAAGGTTAGAAAGAGAGGTTGGAAAGACATATCTAAGATAGTGGTGATCAAAGTTTTCATTTAGCACATAGCTTATACTAGTGGGTTATGTGGCATTGTCTAGCATATATCCTTGAGATGTTGAAAAATGGAATAACTCTCAAGGCAAATTCATCTTATTTTTCACCTTCTTAGTACTTAGAATTTTTTATATTGGTTTCAAAAATAAAGCACATAGTTCATTCTTACTCCTCAAATAGTACTCTCAAGTCACTCAGTTGTGTTTGATTCCTTACCAAGGCATATCTTAAAGATGCCTTCTTTGTTTTATCCTACATCTATCAGGCTTATGTGTAGTTCAGGTAGGGATAAACATGGCAAGCATACTTATATTGCATATATTGTAAAATCAAAACAAGGAATCCAAGGAGAAAAAATGTCATAGACCTTGATCAAGATGTGCAAGTGTGTGGAAAGTGGTGAACTATAATGCTCCTTTATTTGGTCTCTCTCTATTTTGTTTTGGGACATGGCTATCATTTTTCTTTTCTTTTATTCTTGAGCCTAAATTTGCTCATATATATATATCCTTTTTTTGGACTTTCACTTGTCCATCTTTTCTTTCTTTTTTTTCATTTTACATAGCCATTGTCCTTTTTTTTCTACATCAACTAATAGAGATATTTATTGACCTTTAAAACATGGAGCATTTATTCAATTGAAATGGATGGCATGTTGTTGCGTACTTCCAGTGTAGAAGCAACATATATGTGTGATGTGTACGTGATCTTGATCTTTGGACTATGACATACTTCTCAACAAGGGTCAACAAGGTTTGATCAAACTCAAAGCAATTGCAAGTAGCATGATTTAGAAGGGGTTTCAAACATGCTGATCATATATGGCTTTGGTAGGAATTCTCTTACTATTGAGAAGTAAGTGACACTATGGTTTTGTGATATTTTCAAAAATAAACCTCAAAGTACTTTGAATGGAAAAAGTGTGAATCATGAGCTAAGAGTTATCTCACATTTATCAACATCTTAGTCAATATGGTTTCCTATTAAGATATTTACCCACAAGCATAGGCATATGCATAAATTTGAACTTTGTGTCACCTCTACTCTTCAAATGACATAAATTTTATTCATTTTATTTTGGGATGCAAGATTTCAAGTTTTTATTTTCATTTTATTTAAGAACAAAGAAATGAATTGAATAAATGCGCAATTCAAGAGGGAGGAAGGGTGCAAACCAGTCAGGGAGCATACCTTTGCCGCAGGGAACCTGGCTGGTGGGACTAGGCCCCATTGGTCGGTTCGGCCAAACCACCAAAATGGCCGTTGTCCCATCATTTGAATCTCCTCGTCTCAAAATGCATTCCGGCAAAGTTGTTTTCCCACTGGACTTCATTTTGTGGGTCGTTCGACCTATGTTTTCTGAGATTTCAAGTCCTGTTTGATCCAGCAGACGTGCCGTGCACCGTGGCACGTTTGAAGTCACCAATAGAGCTGTTGAGGGGGTCGTCCGAACCCCCCCCACTTGTTTCTTTTCATCTGGTGACACAAACAGTGAACAACATAAAGTGTAGGTGTTCTACTGTTGGCAACACACCAGCAGAACGCAAAGATATTTTATTCAACTTCTTAAAATTGATGTAGGCATGATTACAATTGTAAAATCAAACTTAAAAAAGGAAAATCTAGCTAATGCCTACTTTATTCTAAAGGAATTCTAATCTAGGGAGAGGGTGGATTTAGGATGTCCTCTTGGCCAATGGCTTTAGCCACGCGCTTGAGCTTCGCATTAGTGCTAATCCGGATCACGCGAAACTTATCCTCCATATCTAAGTTTGCCATCCTTAATTCTGACACCGTCTCCTCTAATTCATTATTTCTCTTCCTAAGGGTGGTTACAATCTTGAGCATCTTCTCCATGTCGCTTTTCTCCTTCCGATCATCTTCAAATTGGCCTGGCGAGCCATTGATCGGTGGTGGATCCATCCTCCTCCGGATGTGTGAAGGAGAGTTGGAGTTGGAATCAAGGGATTCCCTCAACTGCTTTTATTCATCCGAATTGAGAGGAGGGATGAACACCTTCCCCACACCCAGCCCACCTCCAACGATCTTGCGGCCTTTGAATATGGTGGGTGTAGAAGGGGTGTAGGAGCTGATGCTCTTTGATGAATCTGAGTAGAGAGAGCTAGGGCACTGTTCCGGCACCTCTGGAGCCTTCCCCTTCAATGCCAATTGGCCTGTGGTAGGACTAATCGGCATGGTGGAACGAACAGGGGGCTTCCAGAGATCCCATCGCGGAGACCGGGACCTCGGCGATGAAGTAGACCGAGGGGATGGCCGAGGGGTGGCCGGCCGAACCCCCTAGGGTCGGCCGAACCAGGCCTGGCCCGGGTGACACTCCGGTCGGCGGCAGCGAATTCAGTGGCTCCACATCTAGCTCGTCGAAGGCCATTGCTCTCTCTAGGCTCTCGGTTAGGGACCTTTGGGGTTTTGAAGTGCCCTTTCCCATGGGGATGATGGCATTTGTGCTAGTGGGAGCCATGGTGGATCTCTCTGATGTCTCAAGATCGGAGAAGGGTGCTGGAATGGTGAAAGAATGCAAGTGGAAGGAGGAAGAAGGAGAGAAAGGGGTTAAGAAGACTAGTGCCAACGTTCTCCTTTTCGAAATCACGAGAGAACGTCGGGGAAACATTGGCACAACGTTTTGAACCTGGTGGGTTGCAACCGGTCGCAGTGGGGTGGTTCGACCGAACCCAAATATGGGTCACTTCGCCACACACTCCCCAATTGCTTCCCGAAACGTGACACAGCTGATTGGTTGCAAAATGTGGTTCGGCCGAACCACAAAATTGCCCCAAACTTTTGTCAAGTGGTCTACAAGAGCTCCTGAACATTGCCCCATTTTCCAAATTTTTAAATCTTGCCAAGCGCGGGTCGCCCAACCTGGGTTTAGATTTCCCAGTGTGACCTGATTATTCATTTTGAAAATTTTATCACTTGGATTAAATTTTGGTCCCAAGTGGTTACAAGTTTCAGCTGACCACTTCTAATTGGGTGTTTTGGGGACCCAAGACATTATTTGAAACCTATCTAGTGATCAAGCTATACAAACAGTCGAAAAAGGAAGTATGACATGTAGATTTTAGTTATGTTAATTCATTATCAGGGATAAACTCTAACATGTCAACTTCTTCTTCTATTGGTGCATGTTCATGAAAAACTTTGAGACGATGACCATTTACCTTAATGATGTTGCCGTCGTCGTCTTGAAGTGTGACGGCTCCATGCATTGCTGCATTGATTACTAGATACGGTCCTTCCCATTTGCTCCTTAGCTTTCCATGCCCAAATAGCTTGACCCTTGAGTTGAGCATGAGGACCTTGTCTCCAGGGTGGAATTCCTTGGGCTTGATCCTCTTATCATGCCATCTTTTGGTTCTTTCTTTATAGATTCTAGCATTGTGATAGGCTTTCTCCCTCCATTCCTCAAGCTCTGAGATCTACATCTTTCTATTCCTTCCAGCAGAGGGCAGATCCATATTCCATTGTTTGATTGCCCAATGTGGATGTCTTCCCGTATACAAGTTGGTATGGTGACATACCAATTGGGGTCTTGTATGCGGTCCTATATGCCCAAAGTGCATCCGGTAGATTGCTTTTCCAAGTTGTTCCCATTTCATTGACTGTCTTTTGTAGAATGTTCTTGATTTGCTTATTGGACATCTCCGCTTGGCCACTTGTTTGGGGGTGGTATGGAGTTGCAACATTATGATTTATTCCCATGTCGGCCAGGAAATGTCAGAAGCCTCTGTCTTTGAAATGTGATTCCTCCATCGCTTATGACTAGTCTTGGGGTGCCAAATCTTGGGAATATGACTTCTTTAAACATCCTTTTTGAGTGTGAAGCGTCTGCGGCTGTGCAAGGCATAGCTTCTACCCATTTGAATACATAATCCACTGACACCAGGATGTACTCACAACCTTGAGACTTGGGGAATGGACCCATGTAGTCAATTCCTCATGCATCAAATAATTCCACTTGAAGGTTGTTTGTGAGTGGTATTGCATCCCGGGTATTAATATTCCCATGTTTTTGGCATCTTGCACATCTCTTCACATAGTCTTGTGCATCTTTGTACATGGTAGGCCAAAAGAATCCACTTTGCCATATCTTTGCGTGGGTTCTGAATACCCCATAATGGCCTCCATATTCTGCTCCATGGCATTTCTCAATGATCTTGATGGTCATTGGTAGGCACCTCCTCAATATTCCATCATTGCAGACTCTGTACAGATATGGCTCGTCCCAGAGGTGCACCTTACTTTCTTGGATGAGCTTTTTCTTGTCTGCCCCCGGTGGTACATATCATGTGACCATGAAATTGATAATATTTGCATACCAGGGGTTGTAGTCCGTGACCTTGAGGAGCGTGTCATCTCGCAGGAAGTCAGTCGATGGGCAGATCATGTTTGTCTTTGAATTGCATTTTAGACAAATGATCGGCTACAGAGTTTTCTACTCCCTTTTTATCTTTAATTTCAAGATCAAATTCTTGGAGCAGTAAGATCCATCTTATTAATCCTGGTTTAGCATCTTTCTGGGTGAGCAAGTATTTTAATGCAGCATGATCAGTGTAGATGATTACTTTAGCTCCAACTAAGTAAGATCTAAATTTGTCTATAGCAAAAACCATGGCCAGCAGTTCTTTTTCAGTTGTTGCATAGTTTAATTGTGGCCCAGTTAAGGTTTTGCTAGCATATGAGATTGCATGATGTTTCTTATCTTTGGTTTGTCCTAAGACAGCACCTACAGCATAATCACTAGCATCACACATTATCTCAAAAGGAAGCGTCCAATCAGGGGGTTGTATGATTGGCGCAGAGACAAGTGCTTTCTTAAGATAATAAAAGGAATATAAGCACTCATCATCAAAGTTAAAAGGTGCATCTTTAGCAAGCAGGTTTGTTAAAGGTCTAGCAATTTGAGAGAAATCTTTTATAAACCTTCTATAAAATCCTGCATGACCAAGAAAACTACGAACACCCTTAACATTCATGGGCGGTGGAAGCTGCTCTATGACTTCTATTTTAGCTCTATCCACCTCTATCCCACGTTCGGACACTCTATGTCCTAGCACTATTCCTTCTCGAACCATGAAGTGGCATTTCTCCCAGTTCAAAACTAAGTGCTTTTCTTCACATCTTTGTAAGACACGGTCCAGATTCTCTAGGCAGTGATTGAAAGTTTTGCCATAGACTGAGAAATCATCCATGAACACTGTTGGCGCTTCTTAGCGACAGCAGAAAAGTCCGCAAGTGCACGGAAGTACCGTCAGTAGCACTTCACCCGAAGTATTCAGGGTATCGTATTTTCCCAAAGGAACGGCTTACGTTAGAGGTCTCTTGGCTAGTTGACCCTAGAAAAGATAGGAGGGTAACTTGGGTGGAGAGGATACACTAAGTCAAGAAACTCTAAGTGAAGATGACTTTCCCACTACTTGCTTGCTTCGGGCCCACTGACGCACCTGGTCTGCCAAGCGATAACAGTATCAGCGCTATTCCGCTGGCCGAACGTGGGGGATGCTGGTACGAGTGGACAGGGCTGTCACCACCTGCCACCTACCCCTCTGCCCATGGGCGCGCGCAACAAACGAAGGTAGACTCCAACTTAGACACCACGTCTACGAAGACGACTACTACTCTAGCGATGGCCAGGAACTTTCGTCTTTATCAGGAGTCCTCTAACTAGAGCACCCGTCTCAAGGACGAGCGACGATCCCACAAACAAGTAGCTTTATAAAAGTAACTCAATTAATGGATCAAAACTAGAATGTATCACAAACCTCTTACTTCAAGTAGCAAGATGGTTGTAGAGGTACAAGTTGGATGTGAGTGCCGACAGGTCCGGCACTTCGTCCACCCAAGGGTAGAACTGCTTCGACCCCGCTCTCACTTCTCAAGCTTCTATCTCTCTCTCTAACCCTATACTAGCCTAGCTAGAAGCTAAACTAATGGAAAATTGTGGCACTCCCTTCTTCTTGTCTATTGTATCTTGTTATCTTGATGGAGGGAGTGGGGCATCATTTTATAGCTTCATAGGACGGTTCCGGCGTAGCTAAGTTTGGAAGGAGGTGAAACCGCCTTTGGGATACCGCCTAGAGCACCGCCTCCGAAGACTGGGCCCCGGAGGCCCTACCAGGGGGGCGGCCGCACCCGGGGGCGGTCGGTCCCCTGGCTGGGCCCGCTGGCCACCGCCTTCGGGTGGTCGGTTGCTCCCTGGGCCTGGACCTCCCCCACGGTTACAGATGGATCCAGTTCAGTTCCTAGGTGGGCTTTCTCGTTTTTGCGCCTTTTCTGAATATGCTTTCCGGTAGTGCGCTTTCTTGTGAATTTTATGTATTTCCACGTGTCAGACCTGCAAGTTACGTATACGACAAAACTCGTGGAAAGGTTAGATAAAAGCCCTACCTTCTGTTTATTTTTATTATTAAAATGATGATAGAATTTAGTTACTAAGGACCGCCAACAACTCCCCCACACTTGGTCCTTTGCTCGTCCTCGAGTAAAGTGCTAAGGACGAAAAAGGGTTCATTTTCCTTATTCAAAAAGATCTATATACAGGTTATTCCAAGCCTCACCTGTATTTATGAACTTCAAGGTGTCTACCAGATTATCTTAGGTAATTGAAAAATGGGATAGCCTGGATTCAAATCCTCTAATTCTGTCCTTGCGTAGAAACTTGGGTTTTTGCAAGGTTGTGAAAACATAAAAATAGCTCATGCTCCTTGAATGATTCTCGCGAATCGCTCATGTATGTGAGTGGTTCCTCACCAAGGCACGAGAAGGTAATACCTTCACATGGTCATCCTACCTCTAAAAAGGCTTATCTGGAGTTTTAGGTAGGAATGAAAATGATGAGGCACACTTACCCTGCATATGTTGTCGAGTCAAACCCCAGACCATACCGGAGGGAGTGCGTCATACTCCTAGATCATAATGTGCATGTGTGTGGAGAAAATGAAGGTGGAAACCTAATTCTAAAACTTTTTGATACTCTGTGCATCATGATTTTTTTTGAGAAAGACAAGATATGGGCTATAGGATCTCCATTATTATTATTGTTATTATTTTTTTGAATGGGTATTTGGAATCTTCTTTCCCGTTTATTTTCTGATGCCCCTTGGCATAGTCTCTTCCCCCTTTTTTCGCATAGTCCCATATCTTTTATTGGTGTATGACATATTTTGAGATATCATGATGGATGAGTAAAGTTTTGCATCAAGAATGTGTGTTTCTTAGGATGAAAACAGCACTTTTATTTGGTGGAGAAAACTGCGCAACTCCTAGTGTAACAGTTGGCATATTTTTGCGGGATGGATGGATGCATGTTTTGCGCAACTCTCAGGGTGAGAATTGTCTTTTGGTGGGTGCATGTGAATTCTGATCTTGGGAGCATGAAACATCTCTCAACAGTGGTCACAAAATTTGACCAAACTCAACGCAAAGTAAGTGGCATATGTGGAAGGTTTCATCATAAAGAATCATAAATGGCCTTGGTAGGTATTTGTTTAATCATTCAAGGAGTATGCTATTGAATTTTTGTAAAATAAATCCCATGTTCTTTGCAAGAATGAGTAAGCATCATGTCATCCTACTATATCTCACCCGTCAATTACTTAGATAAAAAGGGGTCCCTAAATAGTGTTCATAAATCTGTAGGAATGTTAGTAGGGAATAAAAAGTATGCAAACATTTTGAACGTAGGAAGACATGTTTTGATGGAGTATGAAGGAGTCATCAATTTAAATTTTATCTTAAAAACTTTTTAGTGAGAGAGAGGAGAGATTTGCACAAACCGAATTCTGATTTTTTTCTTTTGTGCAGTTTGAATTGGGGAGTCCTCCCCCACACTTGTTTTCTTTCCTGTCTTGATTAGTCACAATATATAGAGAAAACAAGTGTGCAATATATATAAAGATAAAAGACTTCTATTCCATTGATAAGTCAAATAGGCACATTACATTGAAAAGGGTCATGATTGGAAAATAAAAGATCATGAAGAGAAAAAATGTGTGCCTAATTATTTGTGTAGCAGGAGCGTTCTAAAGATATTTAGAGCACGTGCTCAACACCTGCTGCCTTAGCGATCCTGCGCAGCTGCTCTCCATAGCCGCGGCGCATCTCATCTAATTCATCCCTAAGACCTTTTACACTGAGATGATCCTCGGCTATGCGAGTTTGTGCTTTAACAACATTCAGGCGCGTGCTTTTGATGCTAGCATTGAGCGAGGCGATGGTAGGCCCCTTAGGAGGCTTCTCATCCTCACTATCGCTAAAGAAACCCTTAGGCTGCCCCCTAATTATTTTCCTTACAAACTTGCGCTTGGTGCCAGAAGGTTCGGCAGAGGGTGCCGGATTGCTATTGGGAGCTTCACCCTTGCGAAAAAGACCCTTGGCGTATCCTCCATCGGGTTTGCATACTCCCCTAATGGTATAAGAGTGACTATCCTTAGTGGGAGATGACAGGGAAGGTAAACTGGAGGTAGAGGGCATCATGGCGGCACGTTTGCTAAGCCCACTACTACTAGGAGTCTTCCTCTTGAGGCCTAAAGCGCCGGTAGTTGGTCGGGTAGCAGTACTCTTCTTCTTGGCACCACCTTCGGGTGCACGGGAGCGTGCCGTGGACTTTAAGCTTGATATGTTGCTGAAGTTATCGCTAGGTGGTGGTAGAAAGGCTAGCGGCTTCTCTACTATGGCACGAGCTTCATCTCTCACAAAGGAATTCTCTTGATAGGGTGCTATTTCTAGGTTGGCTATGGAACCAGGAGCTTGGATCAGCGAAAGGGCATAGCTAGACATGGTCAAAACTTTGTAGGTGGGAGAGCTTAGCAACCTCTGCAAGAGGGAGAGGAGAATGGTTTGGTGTGAAGAGAGGAGAGGCCTTTGTGATGATTATATAGGTTCTATCGAGGTCTCTGTTGAGGAAACAAGGTGATCGTAACCATGGATGCGATGCTGGAGTGATCAGAGGGAGGTACAAAAAAGGTTGGCTCTGATTGAGCCAGCTAGGGGTGCGGCTGGTCCCTGGGGGCGGTCGGTCCCCTGGGTTCGCCTGCCAGCCTCCGTCTTTTGCCCACGTATCTTGCTGATTGAGTAGATCTCTATCCCCAGTTACGATCAAGTTTGATGCGCAGCGGATCTGTGTGATGGTGTATGTGATAAGGTGTGATATTTTAAAAATAATTCTCAAGATTACACTATCATGCATTTATGAGACAATATACCTATGATCAAGAAGATTTATGTACACACAAGGAAAGAGCATAGGAACTTTTAGATATATCATAAATGCCACACCAATGTTTTATAAAATAGCAAAATGTAAACGTAATAGATATGTTTGTTTTATTTGTTATATATGTATATTTTTTTATAAGTTTTTAGTAAACTCTTTAAAAGATATTATATTTATTTCATCAATAAAATTAGGTTCGGGTTCAAGGAATACCTTGAGACGTTGACCATTTACCTTATGGATGTTTCCGTCATCGTCTTCTATTGTGATTGCTCCATGTGATGATACGTTGATGACGGTATAAGGTCCGTCCCATTTACTTCTGAGCTTACCTTTCCCGAACAATTTGACTCTTGAATTGAAGAGCAGAACTTTATCGCCTAATTTAAATTCTTTGTGCCGGATTCTTCGATGATGCCATCTCTTTGTTCTTTCTTTGTAGAGTTTGGCACTATGATAGGCTTTTTCTCGCCATTCTTCCAGTTCTGCGACTTGTTTCTGCCTATGTTTACCAGTTGTCTTGAGATCCATATTCCAGGTTTTTATTGCCCAGTGAGCTCTATGTTCAAGCTCAACAGGCAAATGGCAACTTTTTCCATAGACTAGCTGATATGGTGACATCCCGATGGGGGTCTTGTAAGCTATCCTATATGCCCAGAGTGCATCAGGTAGCTTATCTTTCCATCCCTTTCCCATCTCGTTCATCGTTTTCTGAAGAATGTTTTTGATTTGTTTGTTTGAAGTTTCAGCTTGTCCACTGGTTTGAGGATGATAAGGAGTAGCTACATTGTGCTTGGCTCCCAGCTCTCGCAGGAATGCTCTGAAAGTCTTGTCTATGAAGTGTGAGCCCCCGTCGCTTGTTACCATCCTAGGTGTTCCAAAGCGGGGGAAAATCACTTCATGAAACATCTTTCTTGCATGTTTTGCATCTGCTGCTTGACAGGGTAGCACTTCGACCCATTTTGATACATAGTCTACTGCCACTAGGATGTACTCACAGTCTCCCGACATCTGGAATGGTCCCATGAAGTCAATGCCCCAGACATCAAAGACTTCAATTTGGAGGTTGAAATGAAGGGGCATGGCATTGCGGGAGCTGATGTTGCCTTGCAGCTGACATTGTCGACACCTTCGGATGAATTCTTTGGTGTCGTTATACATTGTTGGCCAATAGAATCCGCATTGCCAAATTTTGGCTTGTGTGCGGAAAACTCCATAATGGCCCCCATATGGTGCTGCATGACACCTCTCAATGATTTGTGCACCCTCGGCAGTAGGCACACATCTTCTCAACAGTCCATTAGCACAAACCCGGTACAGGTAGGGTTCATCCCATAAGTGGCTTCTGCTTTCATATTCTAGCTCTTTTCTAGATTCGCCCATGGGTACGTACCCTGAAACCATGTAATTCACGATGTTTGCATACCACGGGTTTGTGCCGGTGACCATGAGGAGCATGTCATCACGTAAGAAGTCATTGATCTCCTGATCCTGCATGTTAGTAACTTGCATACGCGAAAGATGGTCGGCAACAGTATTTTCTATTCCTTTCTTATCTTTTATTTCAATATCAAATTCTTGTAATAACAAGATCCAGCGGATCAAATGAGGTTTAACATCTTTCTTGGTGAGCAGATATTTTAAAGCGGCATGATCAGTATAAATAATTATCTTTGCTCCCACCAAGTAAGATCTAAATTTATCGATAGGAAAAAGTACTGCGAGGAGCTCCTTCTCAGTTGTGGCATAGTTAAGCTGAGGTCCTGTTAGAGTCTTGCTAGCGTAAGCGATCGCGTGATGCTTTTTATCTTTGGTTTGGCCAAGGACCGCACCAACAGCATAGTCACTAGCATCACACATGACTTCGAAGGGTAGTGCCCAATCCAGAGGTTGGATTATGGGCACCGAGTTTAGTGCTTTCTTGATGGTTTCAAAAGCTTTCAAACACTCATCTATGAACTCAAAAGGTACGTCTTTTGCTAATAGGTTAGTCAAGGGTCTAGTGATATGTGAAAAATCCTTGATGAAACGCCTGTAGCACCCAGCATGGCCTAGGAAGCTACGGATCCCTTTGATGTTCACAGGGGGAGGTAGTGCTCAATAACTTCTATCTTTGCTTTATCTACTTCTATCCCCCCTTTCGGACACTAAATGTCCGAGGACAATGCCTTTACAGACCATGAAGTGGCACTTTTCCCAGTTAAGCACCAGGTCCTTCTCTTGCCATCTTTGCAAAACTTTGTCTAAATTCTCGAGGCAATGATCAAAAGTTTTTCCATAGACTGAAAAATCGTCCATGAAAACTTCCATGATCTCCTCAATCATTTCTAAAAAGATAGACATCATGCAACGTTGGAATGAAGCGGGTGCATTACATAGCCCAAACGACATTCTTCTATACGCATACGTTCCATACGGGCATGTGAAGGTTGTTTTGCTTTGATCGTCAGGATGGATGGGAATTTGGTGATAACCAGAATACCCATCAAGGAAGCAAAAGAAAGAGTGTTTCGCCAATCACTCTAACATCTCATCAATGAAGGGCAATGGGAAGTGATCCTTTCGTGTTGCCGCATTGAGTTTTCTGTAGTCAATGCACATCCTCCATCCTATGATGGTCCGTTGTGGGATGAGCTCGTTCTTAGTGTTCTCATCATTCCTCCTTTCTTGGGAACCACTTGGACGGGGCTAACCCAGTCACTGTGTGGTACGGGATAAATGATCCCGGCGTGAAGAAGTTTAAGGACTTCCTTCTTCACAACTTCCCGCATCGCATTGTTGAGCCTACGCTGCGGTTCGCGTGATGGTGTGCTCGCAGGGTCAATAGGGATACGATGGGTATAGAGTGTTGGGCTAATCCCCTTGAAATCTTGCAATGAATACCCAAAGACCGATCTATGTTTTTCTAAAACGGCAATAAGTCTAGCCGTCTCCTCATCTGAAAGCTTGTTACTAATTGTGACAGAACCGACCAATTTATGCGATAGCCGTCGAAATAGCTAACCAACCACACTTGAGCCCATATAAACCCGGTAGTCCGTGAAATCTCGAAGGATTTCAAACCAAACGGTTACACAACCAAGATCGTACAGAGTTCAACAACATACATCCATATTACATAACTTTCAAGGTTCGGAGTACGAAGATAGATGTTACATCATATGTTTCAAACTTAGCGGAAGCAAAGTAGGTATGCAAACCAAGTCTTATATAAACATTCTTATTTATTATACAGTGCCATACTTAGGATCAAACTGCTAGATAAGATAACTAGTAAACATGAAGACCAAGCTGCCCACACTTCAGTCCTCGTCCATGGCCGGGGCGAAGCAATTCTTACAATAGCCATAAAACACCTGGCCATCTGCAACAATTTGGGATAAACCCTGAGTACAATTGTACTCCGCAAGACTTACCGGTCTTACCAATTAGAAGACTCTCAAGGAATATGCAAGGCTTTTTGGTGGAGTTGGCTGACTTATTTGCGGAAAAAGCTATTTTAGTTTAGGATGTCATATGTTACTTACTAGCAAGCTTTTAGTAGTCATAACTCCTTGCTTTTAACTTAACCCTGATCTATTTCAAGCACTTAATTAATTTTAAGCAAACAATATAATTAAAACCATAGCAATTTGGCATTTACATTGATAACCATGTTCATGTTCAAACTTAACCATTTCTACCATGAGGGAAGATCAGTCAAGTTTCTCACTATCCAGGAGAGATGGCGATTCGAATCGATTGCAAACCAGCTGGTGTCAAATGCCAATCACAAACCCAGACATACCTGCGCGACGGTAGCCTTAGGTCACCCTTGGTACTATTTGGGTTCCTCCGTGGGTCTGGGGGAGCCATATACTGGGGGACTGACTAGTGGCCAGGACGATCAGGCTCCAACCTACCCATGGTCCAATCTAGCTCCCAAAACCCTACGCGGTCCAGTATATAAACCCAGCTAACCAATTCCCGGCCCAAATAGAGCTACTCGGCTTCGCGGTCGGAACGACTTATCCGGCCAGCTAAGTGATGGCGTCTTTCAGTCTTGACCGATGTCCCACAGGGATGTTTCCCTATTTCACTTGGCGGTGATTGGTTTACAACCAAGACCTCCATGCCTTGTTGTATCCAAATCATCCTTCCGCCCATCTCAATTCCTCCCTCAACTCACATGCTTATATCACGATAGCAATTATAGCCAACCGTGCTCCTCACTTTCTTATTTTGGTGATCGGAATCACCATATCTACCTGGTTCTAAGCAGGTCTAAGCAGAGAAGACGATCCTGAACCTATTTAGGTGAAGGATATATAGTTGTCCAAGATAATGCAACTACGTTTTCAAGCAATTCCTACACGTAATGCAACAAATCACTATACTCAAGTCATGTTATTTCGAGAACGTAGGAATTAAGAATGCACCGGGGCTTGCCTTTCAGAAAAGTCGAGGGCTGGTGGTCAGGGCACTCGGGCAAGTCAGTGCTGTTCTCAACTCCTGGTTCGGCAGCTGGGGCCTCCTGAGGGATCTCCTCCTCGGTCGGGCTCACTTCGGTCAGGTTCACCTCTTCCAACGATCCTATATGCATGGTCATGCAAGATGAATACAGGGATGCATAGTAATCTTCAGGGTATTCGATACGATGCATATGGATGCTTTCATGAAATGAACATACACGAATCATTTTCGTTTACTAAGTACGTGCATATTTCTTCTTCGGTAGAGAGGAATATTTATTTTCATATAAGTCCTAACATGCATTATAGAAGCTCAAAATGGGTTAACTTGATTACCGTAGACATGGCTATCCTAACAACTTCCCTAGAATGCATTCAAGCTTAACTTCAGCAAGTACATATTTAGGAATGCATCAGGAAACACCATTGCTGGATGAACTAAACAACATGCAAATGACATCTATTTATCCCAAACAAAATTCCCGAGAAAAATATAGTAGGATAGAACAGGACTACATGAACTCACTATCCAAATTTTAGACCATTTGGACATACATAACTTCCTACACAAAAATAACAAGACAACAGGCTGAAATTGCATGGAAAATAGTTACTACAGTGAAATGTATCAAACAACAGATCTCATAACTTCTTGTTGTTCTTCATCACCTAGAAACATCACACAAAAATATCCAAAACCAGATTGCTTGTATTTATTTTATAATGAATTTACAAGCAATCAAACCCTAAATAGAGTTTGAACAGCAACCCTATCACAAAACAGTAAACATGCCTAGACAGTATTTTTCCCAGATTCTACTCAATCCATAGAAAACTAACAAAAGTATAATCATATTTTTAAGCACACTCCTAGAATTAGTTATGGATTTTCAAAGGTTCCTGCAGTAATAGAAATTAATTTATAAAACACAGAAGTACTATACAAATGCTAGGGTTTAATATTTTTCATGCATAGGGTATCAAATAAGGAAACTAACAAATCATATCCCAACTCATTTGGACCTATATAGCTCTACTTATGAATTTTACCAGTCTAGAACGGATTCTGAAAATCAAATAAAAACAATTAACCGAAACCCTATCTGCTAGCTGCACCCTGAAACACATACAGAGACAGCACCAAGGGACAGACAACCGGGCCCCAGGGTCGAACTGACCCCACGCGTCAGCGAGACAAAGGGGGCCACCACCTTTGACCAAGAAGAGCTCGTCGCCGGTGAGACCTCCGGCGAAACCGAGCACATATTCGTGATCCCCGCACCGAGACGCATCCGCTAGTCTAACTAGTTGGGTCAATTGCGCACGGGACGCAACACATCGCCGGCCATGGCGGACGGCAGTGCACGGCGAAGCTGCGCCGGCGAATCCCGACCAAATCGGACCAAACCAATTACACCGAACAACTCGCGGTTACCTAGAGGTCCTAGGGTTAAGATGAATTGAACCCTAATAGCCCATAGCACTATCAGTGCCATCCATGGTGGACGGCGGTGGAGCGCTCGTCGGCATAGCCGCGTTCCGGCCAACTCCGACCACGATCCAACAAACCGTCTTCGGTTACATGAAATTGAGACCTAATAAAGCTCGAAACACACAACAAGGAGGTACGAGGGTGCTCACCGCCTCCTGGCCACGGTAGACGTCGCGGCGGCGTAGCTCTGGTGGCGAACTAGTCGCGGCAAGCAACTCAGGTGATGTGTCTGCTGGGTTGAGAGGCTCGGTGAATTTGTCAGGGAGGTGCAGGAGTTCAAGATGGATGGGTTTGCACGCTGGGGCGGACGGTGATCAGCCAGGAGGGACGACGCAGTTCTTCGGCGACGCCATGGCGGAGCACTCGGTTTGGGCAGAGAAACTAGAGGTAGACGACGACGACAAAGGCGAAAGGGATGGATCAAAATCGACTCGAGGGTGTTCAACTTTGAGTTTGCAGCCTCCCTAAGCGGTGGAGCTCGGTTGGAGGCGACACGGCGGCTCTGCAGTGTCAATTTTCGGTGATGACACGTTATGCCCACCAGGTGTTCGACACGTGGTCACAAAAGAATTCGACTGGGTTCAATGCACTGTCACCGACTGAAACTCGATATTTAGCTTCAAATATCTCCTAGTCCGTTGGGTTTTAGGGCAAGCTTCGTTAATATGGGTTAAAGATCTATATGAGTACAACACTTGTTATTAGGAAACATTGGACTGGTTTGACTCGGTTGATGAGTTACAGATCAATCAAGAGAGGTGCATGGAAACTGCTTTACCCAACACTTGATCAAATTTTAGAGTTGACTTCTCAACACTAAACTGACTTGTGGTAACAAAATGAACATGTAGAAATCATTTTCATGACTTGGACCCTTAATAACAGTTGTCACAAATTAAATTCCCCACAACTTTAATTTAAGGTTAAAAAACATTTGAATAATTTAAATTGCACTTTAAGTTGAATTTTGAAATTCACTCTAAATGACCCTATGTTGAGTTTCAAAGCAAACCTTAGCTAGTGACCAAATCAAGTGCTACCCCCAATATGAAAAGTGTTTAGTTAGACATTCTAAACAAGAATTGGCACTTCAAAAGTGCTGAAAAACATTTTTGCTCCATTTCCCTATTTGTAACTCTATGTACATATATGTATATATAAGAAATAGTTACCGTTGCATTGGGAATTTACTTTACTCATACACATGAAATGATGAGATGATGTTCATGACATGCCAATGCAATGCAATGCAAGTGAATTAGCAAGCTTAACACTAGGGTGTTACAGCCCCTCCCCCCTTAAAAGAATCTCGTCCTCGAGATTAGGAGTAATACCAGGTTTTATAGAAAGTAGGGTAGATTTCCTTCAAATAGTCTTCTCTTTCCCAAGTAGCATCTTCTTCTCCTTGGTTGTTCCAAACTACTTTATAGAATCCTAATCACCATGCTACGGGTCACTCTTTCTTTAGTATCAATCACTCGAATAGGCTTTTCTTCATAGGTCAAGTCCTCTTTCAACTTTATATCTTCAATCCTTACTCGTTCCTCGGGGACTCTTAGACACTTCTTGAGCTGAGAAACATGAAAGACATTAAAGATAGCTTGCATCTCTGGAGGTAGTTGTATTCTATAAGCTACCTTTCCACATTTTCCAATAATCTTGTAAGGATCCCACATATCTTGGGGCTAGTTTTCGCTTGATACCAAAACGTTGTGCACCTTTCATTGGTGAAACTTTCAGGTATACATAGCCACCAACACGATACTCAATCGGCCTTCTTCTCTTGTCAGCATAACTCTTTTGACGTGACTGAGCTGCTTCTATATGTTGTTGAATAATTCTTACTTTTTCTTCAGCTTCTTTGACAAAATTAATGCCATAATACCTTCTTTCTCCTGCCTCAACCCAATTCAGAGGTGTCCTACATTTCCTTCCATACAATGCTTCAAACGGCGCCATCTCAATGCTCTCTTGATAACTATTATTGTATGAAAACTCTGCTAATGGTAACCACTTTTCCCAAGAACCCTTGGAAGATATAACACAAGCTCTAAGCATATCTTCTAAAATTTGATTCACTCTTTCTGTCTGTCCAGAGGTTTGAGGATGGTAAGCAGTACTGCGAACTAGATTAGTACCCATTTGCTTATGCAAATGCTCCCAAAAACGAGCGGTAAATTGAGGTCCTCTATCAGAAATGATAGTCCTAGGCACTCCATGAAGCCGTAATATCTGAGCATAGTAAATTTCTGCATACTCATGTGGTCGGTAAGTAACGTTAACAGGTATGAAATTAGCACATTTGGTTAAACGATCTACGATCACCCAAATTGAATCATGACCCTTTTGAGTTGTAGGAAGACCTACAATGAAATCCATACTAATTTCTTCCCATTTCCAACCCGGAACAGACAACGGTTGTAGCAAACCTGCAGGTTTCATATGAACGGCTTTTACCCGACAACATGTATCACATCTAGCCACATAAGCTTCAATTTCTTTCTTCATTTTGGTCCACCAAAACCGAGGTTTTAAATCATGATACATCTTGCTGCTTCCAGGATGGATAGATAAAGGCGAACAATGTGCTTCATCCATGATTTGATTTCTAAGTTCCCGATCTTTTGGTACTACCAAACGATCCTTGAACCACAAAATTCCCTTTTCATCATCATGAAAATGTTTAAGTTCTTGTTCTTTCATCTTACGTTTAATATGGAATATTCCAGGATCAGTTTTCTGAGCTTCGATGATCTTACTTTCTAAAGTACAGCTAACTGTGATGCAACACAACTGGATGTAACAGGTTAAATCCATCTTCTAGCAATGGTTGCACTAACAGATTATGAGATTTGCGGCTCAGTGCATCGGCAACTACATTGGCTTTTCCTAGATGATAATGCACTTCCAAATCATAATCCTTGATTAATTCTAACCATCTGTGCTGCCTCATATTTAACTCTGGCTGTGTAAAGATATATCAGAGACTCTTGTGATCAGTATAAATGTGACATTTGTTGCCCATAAGATAATGCCTCCATATCTTCAGAGCATGTACTACAGCAGCTAACTCTAAATCATGCGTAGGATAATTTTCTTCATGGTTTCTAAGTTGCCTTGAAGCATAAGCAATTACATGGCCTTCTTGCATTAAGACACACCCTAAACCAGTACCAGAGGCATCACAAAAGACATCAAAAGGTTTCTCTATATTTGGCTGTGCCAGAACAGGAGCGGTGGTTAGCAAATTCTGTAAAGTGCGGAAGGCAGTCTCACAAGCTGGAGTCCATTCAAACTTCTTATCTTTATGCAACAACTTAGTCATAGGGTGAGCTATCTTAGAGAAATCAGGAATGAATCGACGATAATATCCCGCTAACCCTAAGAAACTCCTAACTTCTGTGACTGAGGTTGGTGCTTTCCAATCCAACATTTGTTGCATCTTTGGAAGGATCTACAGATATTCCTTCATCAGATAGGATATGACCAAGGAAATGGAACTTTGTTTAACCAGAACTCACACTCACTAAACTTGGCATATAGCTTATGATCTCTAAGTCTAGTCAAGACTATTCTTAAGTGCTCAGCGTGATCTTGCTCATTTTCTGAATATATCAGTATATCATCAATGAAAACCACTACAAACTTGTCCAACTCAGGCATAAAGACTGAATTCATCAGGTACATAAAGTATGGAGGAGCATTTGTTAGGCCGAAAGACATAACAAGATACTCGTACAATCCGTACCTGGTAGAAAAAGTAGTCTTTGAAATATCCTGAGGGCGAATCTTAATTTGATGATATCCTGACCTTAAATCAATCTTTGAGAACACCTTAGCCTTAGATAGCTGGTCAAACAATATATCAATCCGAGGCAAAGGATACTTATTTTTAATGGTCACGGCATTCAAGGGTCTATAATCTACACATATCCTCAATGTGTTATCCTTCTTCTTCACGAATAAGGCTGGACAACCCCACGGAGACGAACTAGGGCGAATAAACCCTCTGTCCAACAACTCCTGAATCTGCTTCTTAAGTTCAGCTAGTTCACTTGGTGGCATTCTATATGGCCTTCTCGAGATTGGTGCGGTACCCGGTATCAACTCTATTGCAAACTCAACTTCTCTATCTGGTGGCAGTCCCGGCAGATCATCAGGAAAGACATCAGGAAACTCACATACTACAGGGATGTCAACTATATTTATTGCCCCAGTAGCAAAGGCCAACCCATAAAGATCACCACCCCTTGGTAAACTTACTTGAAAAGACCCACTACCTTGAGGTTCTTTAAGAGAAATTGTTCGGTCAACAATATTGAGGTTTGCACCCCAATGCTTCATCCAGCTCATTCCTAAAATCACATCTACTCCCAAACCAGGCAAAACTATGAGACTAGTCCTAAAATTTCTTTCTTTAATCTTAATGGTCACTCCTTCAACCATTTGCCTAGTAGAAATATCAGCTCCTGCTGAGCTTATACGGAACCCATAGTTCAATTCTGTTATTGGATAAGCATGTTGTTGTGCAAATGCTTGACTTATGAATGAATGAGATGATCCAGAATCAAACAAAACAACTTGCAGGGCTTCACTTAACAAGAAACATACCCACTAGTCACAGGTTCTCCTTCAAGAATTTCTTCTATTTCAGTGAAATGAACACGGCCTTGCTGAACGCCCGTGTTCCCAGCCTGCTTCTTTGGGTATGGACAATTCTTAGCATAGTGTCCAGTCTTGCCACAATTGAAACAAGGTCTACTGTTAGCTGGCACCTTGGCATTTGCTAGATTTCCTGGACTTGTGTTACCCTTCGGAATAGGCACCATGAAAGCCCTACGGTACTTATTCTATGGCTGGTTCACATTGAACTTCTTAGTTGGAGGCCTATATCGAGATCCTAGCATAGGCGGATGATAAGTAGGACGATTTGCAGGAGGAGCCCTTGGCTGAGACGAACCTCCTTCAAATGGCCTCTTTTGACCCTTAGCAATGGCATGTAGATTGTTTTGGTGCTCTTAAGTTAGGGCATCACTGATAAAGTCATTGAATGTAGTTCTAGTGTTGTTTGCCAGGGTCTTCATCAGCTTAGTGCTCAGGCCTCTCTTGAAGCTCTCAATTTTCTTTTCCTCAGTATCCACATAGCTAGGAGCATACCTTGCCAGATTATTGAAGGCATGAAGGTACTCAGTCAGGCTCTTGGTACCCATAGTCAGCTGCATGAACTCATTTGCCTTCATCCTAATCAGACCTAGAGGAATATAATGACCTCAGAAAGCAGTCTTGAAACGATCCCATGTAATTTCAGTACCTGCCGGAATGGTAGCCTTGTAGTGCGACCACCAAATTCCTGCGGGTCCCTGAAACTGGAGAGCGGCGTAATTCACTTTCAGTTCATCATTCAGCTTTAACACCGAAAATTTCTACTCTATGGTGTGAAGCCATTCATCGGCTTGCAGTGGTTTAGCGGCTTCCTTAAAGATGGGTTGTTTGGTGTCCATGAAATCTTTGTAAGAGCTGAACTGGTTCTCATCATTGCCACGATGACGATCTCCACCACGAGCATTGTTGGCTGCCATTTCACGCAGAACAGCCTCCAAATTACGCTGAGTCCCGATGAATTGCGCGAACATCTGCTCAGGGGTGAACGGCGGTGGTGGTGGCAACTCTTCATCCTCATTGTCGTTCCTGCTACCACTACCAGACCCGTGAGAACGTGTATTGACCGGCATCTGTGAAAATTTTCATAAAAATGGGAGAGGATTAATAACGGTGTTGTCGTGGAAAATTGAAATTCATGCCAAAGTATTACATGCTACAAAAGAGTAAACATAATAATAACAAGGGCACAAAAAAATTCAACTCCACAACATAACCATACTAAAAATAAGGAAACTACTAGAAACCACGAGTTGTCATGATCGCTATCGATCATAGACGCACTGCTATTCCCTTCATCACTATCGTTAGCTTTGGGATTCTCCTCTTCATCCTCAGAGGCAGGATCATTGTCACCATCAACATATCTCAAGCATCATGACGAGCTTTGCTTGCGATTTCAAAATGCCGTTCAATCTGAGTAACTAGTGCATGTTGCTCGACAATGGATCCACAAAGGCTCCTTAACATGGAATCCCAACCTTGTAAAATGCTTCCACTCCACCACAATGTCCCATCGAGGATCATTTCACGGAATGGAAACCAACCATCTTATTACATTCATTCATAGAGTTCAAAATACATCAGAGTAAGAAGCGGATGAGAACAATTATAATTTACAAATTCCAGTGATAGTTTTTACAAAACTTCTTGTCAAAAATGACAAGGTAAGGTAGCTCTTACACTTATAAGTAATATAGATGACACCTTGCCCAAGGAAGTGCTGAAAAGCACATGTCATCTACTGCATAGGGCAGCTCTTCGGGTACGACCAGCTTGGCGATAACCAAACCTGTACTGCTCCTGACTTTAACCTGCAACAGAGGGTTAACAAACCCTGAGTACATGGGGTACTCCGCAAGACTTACCCGACCAAAAATTGGCGAGAAGACTCAGGAATGCAGGCTGAGGGGAATCAAGGAGTGGCTTTAGCAAGAATCAAAGAGTTTTGCAGAAAAGCTCTCTAAATCAGCTTAACATTTAATCTCAAAGCTAAATTGATTCATTTAATTATCTCATCATCAACTCCCTTTCCCACATTTACCTAGTTCCAAACCACTCTTCGCTGTAAGTCGAAGGATCAAGTCTCCATTGACCGAGGAGCAACGACGATTCAAACCGATTAAGTATCCAGCTGGGGATCCCTATCCACACTGCATATGTAGCACTTAAGCTTGCATATGCCAACCCCGCCTACCACGGCTTTTTCAAAACCTGAACCGGTCCTGCGCCACTCGAGAGCACAGTACTCCTCTCCTCTCCAGGAACGCCGGCCACGAGGGTACACGCTACTCTCGCCATCTCTCCACTCCCAGTGCGTGGTTGTCGGTTCAAGTAGAGGAGTGACCGGGGTCAGAGGCTTTCCGTAGTATGTGGCTAGTTGCAAAGTCTTGATCCAGCAGGCCGACAACGAATGGTCCCTAATGGATTTCATTTCGTTTCCTTAATAGACAGTCAGAGACACTACATTGAGATTCCTTTCTCAATGCAAGTCCGCTGCCCTGTCGACTAATTACAATAGTACATAATTGTATACCCCAAGCACACAAAATATCTTTTTCATAAAATCTTAACTATTAAGCATGGCTAAGCATTTTATAATCTTTTGCCTTTAAATTAGGTTTCAAGGATATTATATCAAGGCAGGTAAATGCAGCAAGTAGGTGACAATCAACTCCTATCAACCTAATGCAGTCATTTAACTCAAGGTGATAAAATTTGTAAATACAAGGAGGGGTTAATGCACCGGGGCTTGCCTGTTGCTTGGAGCAGATTCAACCCTGAAGTCTATCACCGAGGAAACTCCACGTCCAGAGAGTGAAGACCAACTCGGGACTTGCTTCAGATACGAATATCCCGCGTTCACTACACGAAATATTAATGCATGATGAAATGCATGGCATGATGCATAATGGAAACATACAAATACATAATAAATAATCAAATAAAGTTGAATACTTCTTTCCTTTGCAATAAAGTTGCAAGCCAACAAGACTAGCTTGTCGTCCCACAACTTGGGTTTGCGGTTTACGGGTACCTATAAGGAATTCTATGCACGACTTAGGGTACGGAAAGGTTCCAAAAGAAGTCATTCTATTTGGATGTTTTTACCCATGAAGTTGTATCTTAAAGAAACAACCTCATGACACTACATGTCAGGATAACCTGTAATTAAGGGTTATGTAATTACCAACTAGCAACAAGGGTCATTAAGTTCTTATTAAGATTCTATTATCATGGTGGTTATTATCTCACCTAATCATTTTATTAACTATTATTAACCACCACATAACAATAATAAATTATTCTACTAAATAAGTTGCAAAGGATTATTTAAAGTATTAACAATCCCTGGTCTTAACTCAATCCAAAAACCACAAGGCACAATACATTTCATATATTAAGAAAGAAAATAAATAAATTTATTTAACTACTCAGCCTCTACTGTTGGACCGGCCCGAACGACCAACACGGTCCAGATTGGCTCCCTTAGCACTCCCAATACAAACGGCTCGACCCAACTCGCCTCCAGCCTGCTCTGCCCAAGCCAGAGAGGCGTAGCCATGGCCACCGGCCGGCCAGGCCAAGCTCGGCCAGGGTCGCAAGCGGCCGGAGGTGGCTGAGAGGGCGGCAACGGGTTGCAAAGCTCCCAGACCCGTGACTCAGATAATGTTGATCTCAATTCCATGATTCGAAGACCCGGAATAAACCCTAAGCCATTAATGCTAAACATCATTTTAATTATTAATTAATTAGGGATAAATTACAAAACAATTAAACTTTATCCAAATGAGCTACAGATTTTTGTGGAGGTAGCTCACTGCTCAAAACAGCTATACAATTAATTTCACAATTTTTAGATAATTATTTTGAGCTACAAAATTCACAGAAATCTCATTTATTAATTAAAAGGAGTATTTTTACCACATAATGAAAATGCTCAAATTCCATGTCTCGTATTTTTCCCATTTTCATCATATTACAGGGTAGCCACAGAATTAATTTCACGATTTTTGGAGTTCTGGAAATATTCGTGTGAAAATAAGAAAAGTCACCACTATTCACTTGCTCAGTAAATTGAGAAACGACTGGCTCTGATTGAACCAGCAGCACGGGCTGGCCCAACAGGCCCAACGCAGCTGGCGGCCCAGCCAGACCTTGGCCGGCCCAACTCGGGTCTCCTCCTTCCTCTGCCTTCTTCCAGACAGAGAAGACAGGCACGCATGCGTGCGAGGTGCCGGCCCGGACTCGCCGCCGGTGGCCTCTTCGACGAGGAGGGAAGCACCACCGAGCTCCCACAGATAACCGCGCACCTATGAGCTAGTTGGTTGGGCAAGTCAGAGGCCAGAGCTCGTCTGGCCGTGGCCATGGCGGCTCGACCGCGGCGGCAACGTGTGCGCCGGCCATGGTGGACTACGAGAGACTAAACCAACTACACCTAGCACCTCATGGAGCTCACCTAGGCGTGCTGCTCACACTGGTTGGAGTGGAGGCAGGTGGGACGGCTCTGTCGACGTCGACCGTGATCTCGGCGGCGTGTCCCGGTGGCAGGGTCCACGTTCCGGCGGCTTCCTACGATCAAACACCAAACCGCTTGGCCGAGAAGCTTTTTTGATTCCCAAGGAACGTGGAACGAAAGATGGAAGGAAGAATACCGCACCGATTGGAGCTAGCCACGGTGAGGTGCCGTTCGGTGGCGCTCGACCGGAGCCGAGGGAGAGGACGGTCGCGCAGATTATCCCGGCGACGAGCGACGACACTGGCTGGCTCAAGAGAGTCCAGAGGGGTGCAAAGGGGTGGCGGACTTGCGTGCACAATCAATTTGGAGTAACAGAGAGTGGTGGTGACGAATTTGGACATCGAGCAGCGACTGCCGGAGGCGACCGGAAAAACGAAAAGGGATGAGCGGAGCTCATTTTCGGCTTATCAATACGAAGGAGAGCTGCGAGAGATCGCCACGACGACAGCGCTCGCTGCCACGTCCCCTGCCGCGTGCCCGCGCGCGGATGAGGTCGAGCAGGGGCGGCGGAATGGCGGCAAGCAGCTCGGTGCCCTGTTCTGATTGGCCTTACTACTGTAGCAGGGGTTATCCCCATTTGATTTTTTTCAAATTACTCCAAAATTCGTGTAAGCAGTTGAAAAATGGTCAAAATAAGAATTGTGTATAATATAATTCTGGACAAATTTGGTATTTGAATCATTTCCAAATTCTGAATATTTTTAAAATCATTTAAAAGGGGGTAAATGACCCTTTTCAAATTTAAACCAAATCTCAAATATTTATTGTAGAAGTTCAAAATCTGTAAATATCAAAGTTGCTCATTTTAGTGAGCTTTACAACTTTTATCTAAGACTTCACTTCAGATTCCAAATAATTTTTGAATTGGAGTTTTGAATTCAAATTTGAGGATAGAAATTCAAGTTTAATTTAAATTTCCAAATAGTAACTTGAAAAACTTTGTGTACCAAAGTTGCTCCACTAAATAAGATCTACAACTTTGCTTTTGGGACCAAGGCCCAATTCTACATAGTTTTGAAACTAGGGTTCTAGCCCGATTTAGGGTTTTAAATTAATTCCAAATTGTATTTTTAAGCAGTGATTAATTAATACACCCAATTAACAAGCCATCAGAAGATAAAATTAAATCACTCTAAATTACTTAAGCACCCCAGTGTTAAGCTTGCTAATTCACTTGCATTGCATTGCATTGGCATGTCATGAACATCATCTCATCATTTCATGTGTATGAGTAAAGTAAATTCCCAATGCAACGGTAACTATTTCTTATATATACATATATGTACACAGAGTTACAAATAGGGAAATGGAGCAAAAATGTTTTTCAGAACTTTTGAAGTGTCAATTCTTGTTTAGAATGTCTAACTAAACACTTTTCACATTGGGGGTAGAACTTGATTTGGTCACTAGCTAGGGTTTGCTTTGAAACACAACATATAGGGTCAATTAGAGTGAATTTGACAATTAAACTTAAAAGTGCAATTTAAATTATTCAAATGTTTTTAACCTTAAATGAAAGTTGTGGGGAATTTAATTTGTGACAACTGTCATTAAGGGTCCAAGTCATGAAAATGATTTCTACATGTTCATTTTGTTACCACAAGTCAGTTTAGTGTTGAGAAGTCAACTCTGAAATTTGATCAAGTGTTGGGTAAAGCAGTTTCCATGCACCTCTCTTGATTGATCTGTAACTCATCAACCGAGTCAAAACAGTCCAATGTTTCCTAATAACAAGTGTTGTACTCATATAGATCTTTAACCCATATTAACGAAGCTTGCCCTAAAACCCAACGGACTAGGAGATATTTGAAGCTAAATATCGAGTTTCAGTCGGTGACAGTGCATTGAACCCAGTCGAATTCCTTTGTGACCACGTGTCGAACACCTGGTGGGCATAACGTGTCATTGCCGGAAATTGACACTGCAGAGCTGCCGTGTCGCCTCCAACCAAGCTCCACCGCTTAGGGAGGCTGCAAACTCATAGTTGAACACCCTCGAGTCGATTTTGATCCATCCCTTTCGCCTTTGTCGTCGTCGTCTACCTCTAGTTTCTCTGCCCAAACCGAGAGCTCCGCCATGGCGTCACCGAAGAACTGCGTCGTCCCTGGCTGATCACCGTCCGACCCAGTGTGCAAACCCATCAATCTTGAACTCCTGCACCTCCCTGACAAATTCAATGAGCCTCTCAACCCACAGACACATCCGCTAGTCTAACTAGTTGGGTCAGTTGTGCACGGGACACGACACATCGCCGGCCATGGCGCACGGCGGTGCACGGCGAAGCTGCGCTAGTGAACCCTGACCAAATCGGACCAAACCAATTACACCGAACAACTCGTGGTTACCTAGAGGTCCTAGGGTTAAGATGAATTGAACCCTAATAGCCCATAGCACTATCAGTGCCATCCATGGCAGACGGCGGTGGAGCGCTCGTCGCCATAGCCGCGTTTCGGCCAACTCCGACCATGATCCAACAAACCGTCTTCGGTTACATGAAATTGAGACCTAACAAAGCTCGAAACACACGACAAGGAGGTACGAGGGTGCTCACCACCTCCTGGCCATGGCAGACGTCGCGGCGGTGAAGCTCTGGCAGCGAACTAGTCGCAGCAATCAACTCAGGTGATGTGTCTGCGGGTTGAGAGGCTCGGTGAATTTGTCAGGGAGGTGCAGGAGTTCAAGATGGATGGGTTTGCATGCTGGGGTGGACGGTGATCAACCAGGGACGACGCAGTTCTTCGGCGACGCCATGGCGGAGCACTCGGTTTGGGCAGAGAAACTAGAGGTAGACGACGACAAAGGCGAAAGGGATGGATCAAAATCGACTCGAGGGTGTTCAACTTTGAGTTTGCAGCCTCCCTAAGCGGTGGAGCTCGGTTGGAGGCGACACGGCGGCTCTGCAGTGTCAATTTTCGGTGATGACACGTTATGCCCACCAGGTGTTTGACACGTGGTCACAAAAGAATTCGACTGGGTTCAATGCACTGTCACCGACTGAAACTCGATATTTAGCTTCAAACATCTCCTAGTCCGTTGGGTTTTAGGGCAAGCTTCGTTAATATGGGTTAAAGATCTATATGAGTACAACACTTGTTATTAGGAAACATTGGACTGGTTTGACTCGGTTGATGAGTTACAGATCAATCAAGAGAGGTGCATGGAAACTGCTTTACCCAACACTTGATCAAATTTTAGAGTTGACTTCTCAACACTAAACTGACTTGTGGTTACAAAATGAACATGTAGAAATCATTTTCATGACTTGGACCCTTAATGACAGTTGTCACAAATTAAATTCCCCACAACATTCATTTAAGGTTAAAAACATTTGAATAATTTAAATTGCACTTTTAAGTTGAATTGTCAAATTCACTCTAAATGACCCTATGTTGAGTTTCAAAGCAAACCTTAGCTAGTGACCAAATCAAGTGCTACCCCCAATATGAAAAGTGTTTAGTTAGACATTCTAAACAAGAATTGACACTTCAAAAGTGCTGAAAAACATTTTTGCTCCATTTCCCTATTTGTAACTCTATGTACATATATGTATATATAAGAAATAGTTACCGTTGCATTGGGAATTTACTTTACTCATACACATGGAATGATGAGATGATGTTCATGACATGCCAATGCAATGCAATGCAAGTGAATTAGCAAGCTTAACACTGGGGTGTTACACTAATGATGATGGGAGTGCTTTTGTTGCCATTTAGAAAAATGTAACGTAGTCCTTCAGGCAGGGTTTTTAGCTCAACGGGAGGTGGAGTCAGAACTTCCTCTTTAGGAAGGTCAAAGGTTTCTCCTACATCATCCTCTTCTTCTACGAAGAAGTTGGCATCTTTTTCTAAGGATGACTCAGGAGGCTCAAAAGGTGAAACCGACATAACCTCCTCGGGCAGGGTAGGACAGGGGAGAGGGTCTGCCATCAAGTTTTTAGCGCGATAAAAAGGTATGGAATAATCATTTCTCCCCAGCTTAACATTCAATTCCCCTGTTCTTGTTGCATTGGAGAGAAATTTCTCCAGGGGATGCCCGATTAGCACGCTAAAGTCTATGTCGTCAAAGATGTGAAAATCTAAAGTTAAGACAACGTCATCATGCTGAATTTTGACGTTGTGAACCAACCCTTGTCCTAGCTGACAAGTACGCGAGCTATTTCTCATGGACAGGGTTGTAGGAGCAAAATGTCTATCATTCAGATGAGTGCGTGCAAAAGTCGTGGACATCAGATTTGCTCCTACCGTGGGGTCAACATCTCCACCCAATCATCCTGGATTTTGTAACGGATGGTTAGCGAAGAGGAGCGAATTTGAATTACTTCAGATGAAGACTCCCTTTCGTTTGTCCATTCGTCACTCATGATAGCCGTCAACTCCCTAATGGATTCCTTTAAAGAATCGAGGCAAGGTTTTGGACTGACAGGGACATGGGTGCTTTTTCTGTATGCATACTTTGAGAAATTCCCATAATCATCGAAGAATTCGTCATTGAAGTATGGAAGATCTGAAGGTTGGAGACCTTCCTTCGGATCTTCTGGTTCGGGTGAGGGTGTCTCTATACGTAACGTTGGTTCGGCCTCGGCCGAAGAGACTTCCTCGTGACACAGCTCTAGCTCTACTTGGAGGGGTTCTAACGGAGGAGTGTTCTCTAGAATGCGATCGAAGAGAGCCTCTCCTTCGGCTGTGGTTTTGTGTGTGAATGACCCCCATGCGGCTATGTCAAGTTGTCGGCCAGATTGTTGACACTTCTTAGCACAACCACCAGAGACAGGGTGTTAGGCTATCTCTGACAATGCCGTCAGAAGTACCTAGGGGTATTTCTTATGTCTATTGGATAATTCCGCAAGCGCACAGAATATACCGCTGTAGCAATTCACCCGGAAGTATTCCAAGGTATCGTTATTTATTTTATCCCAAGGGAAAGCGATTGCTAGAAATATTAAGACAAGGAGATCCTGAAATCTATGTCAACTTAGCACAACTAGTGCAGAGGGGGTAATCGTGGTATGATAGAAAGATGATGATTCAAGGATAACAAATGAAATACCAAAAGATAACTAGTGTAGTGAAGCTAGGTGGGAGGACAACGAGTGAGAAAGGTTCCTGTGATTCAAATTTTACTCCTGTGATCTATCCTATCAAATGGTCAAATTACACTAGGATAGCTACCTTACTACCGGTGTGCAGGGGGTAGTGCGAGACAATAGAGGACAAAACCTCTACCCGAAGCGCCTACACTCTTATGGGAGTCTACCTTTTAAGAACTTGCCTAAAACACGTGGAGGGATACTAAGACTAGACAGGGCTGTCACCACCTGCTAGCAACCACAAACAATCCGTGCGACAAGCAGTAATTAAAGGCAAGATTTAACCTAAGCACCATGCTTACGCTAAGTCTCACAACTCTAGCTATGATCAAAGCAACTAGAGCACCCTATGATAGGCGATGAACTAACACACGTTGAGTTAGAATAGGATCACAAACTAATGCAAACCAACCAAGTAATATGATAACTCACAACAATACTACTAGATTAGTAGTGCACTAAGTAAAGACTCAGTAAAGTAAAGTAAGAATAATATATTAAAGTAGATAAGTCTGACAGAAAGAGAAAGATACAAGAGCTATACCAGACTCTCCAACAGACGACTCCGGAGACCCCGAGCGCAGCTCGACTCAACTCTAACTCCCACACTAGTCTACAACTACTACTAGAGGTGGAACTACACTACTTCTTCACTTGTATCTTGAATGAATCATCTCTTGAGAGGGTGGAGGGAGCCTCTATTTATAGCAGAGAGCAAGGGGGTGCCACGTCAGCGATCCGCGTGCTTCTTGCCTCTCCACCCTTGGATGAACCGACTTGGAACCGCCTCAAGATGGATGGCCAAGGCAATTTCAGCACATGGGAAACATGCAGAGAGGCGGTGGAGTGAGTCGGTGGCCAAAACCCACACAGGGGGGTTCGGCCGACCCCTATGATGGGTGGGGCCAAGCCAGGTGTGGGTCCCACCAGTCATAGGGTCTCCCCTGATACTTGTTATGTCTTGATTGCTTCGTTTCACTGCCTCAATCCTATAACACCCGAGTGTTAGTTACTATTTTCACACTGGCATTTGCATGTCATCAAGCATAGATCATGACATTTCATGCATCATCATCATTTCATTTGAATTGATTTCCTTTAATTGCTATATGTTTGTTTATATGTCCATAACATGCTAAATGTGTTGACATGCAAATGTGATGCTTGTTTACTGTTCTAGATGCTTTAGACATGTTTGGGATAACATTTGGAACAATGTTCATGTTGGTGAAATCCCCAAAATACCCCACTAGCTCATAGTTGACTAGAGAGCCCTCTAAAAGCTATTCTGTTTGACCAAACAAGAAGGGCATTTTAGAGATTTTGCATGTCAGTGCACCCTTAATCAAAGTTGTGTAGAATTTTATAAGAAACAAACTTTATTTTTGGGTCAACTCATGAAAATGGGTGGAAGGTGGTCAAAAAGTTGAATTAGTGCAGATTTGGAGTTGTTTTGAAGTTTCAAAAATTTGCTAAGTCAAAAAGCTGTTTTCAGTTTCGGTGTACCCATGTTCTTCGATCCATATCTCTCAATCCAGGCCAATCTGGAGTAAAGTGTTCTAATATGGAATGGAGTACTCATGTAGCTAATCAAGTCGTATTAGTGGAGGTTGCTCTGAAACGCACTGGATCAAGAGTTATGGTGCAGCAAAAATCAGGTTTCAGTCGGGTTCGTGGAGACTGAATCGAAGCCGATTCAGCTCGACGTTCAGTCGTCGCCGCGCGGCCGCCGTCAGGAATCGTGCGCCAGGTGGCGCCGTACGCCGTCGCTGCCATCCGGCTGGCCTGTCAAGACAAAGGCGACACTCCTTCCTACCCCTTCCCGTCCATTTTGTCCTTCCCCGTCTCCTCTCTCGCCTCTGCTCTCCGCTTTTCCTCTCCGCCATCGCCATCGCCGCCGCGCCGTCGCCGCGGTGAAATCCGCCGCCACCGAGCCGTCTCCGACCGCTCCATCTCGGCCTTAGCCTCGCCACACTCCACTCTACCTCCGCGTCCGGTTTCTTGAACCAGCCGAGCTAAGGTATAACGGTTTTGGCCTTTCTCGCCGCCACGCCATTGCCGGAGCGCCGCCGAGCTCTCTGCTCGCCGCGTCGAGCACATTGCTGAGGTCGGCTTCCCTCTCTCTCGCTTGTCTGGGCTGTCCTCGTGAGTCGTAGATCTAGCCTAGGTCGTTGGTTGGGTCGGTCTCGCCGTAGGATCGCCGGAACCCGAGCTCGCCGTGAACCCGCTCGCCGTCGTGCCGCCAAGCGTGTGCGGTCAGTGAGTTCCCGTGCACAATAGTCCGATTCGTCGCGCGTATAGGTCCGCTAGGGTTCCAGAGTCTCGGAACGAAGCTTAGCCGCGCGAGTAATGGCCGGAATCGGCCGGCGCAAGTTCGCCGGACCGCCACCGTCCGCCATTGCCGCCGTTGAGCTTGCTCTGGTGGGGGACAGGCCTTGGGAGTTGGTGCGCTGGGTTCGTCTCGTCGTCAGGAGTCCGTTGGTGCTCGTGGTGTCGCCGGAGACCTCGCCGTCGGCGAGCTCTCGCCGGTCAGCGCCGGCGACTCTGCCCCTCTCTCTGACGCGTGGGGTCGGGTTGACCCCGGGGCCCGCTGGTCAGCTGGCTGGGTGCGCCTCTGGTTCACTAAGCCGGGTGCACGTAGCAGTTAAAGCCGCTTTTGGATTTTATGATTTATAAAATGGATTTCAGAAAATGTGTAAAATCTTCCAAAATTCATATCTGGAGCTAGGAGTGTCCAATTGGGGTGCACCAAATTTTGTTGTGTTTGTCTTTCTGAGCTCTATCAAGGAAAAATATAAAATGTATTTTTGGAATATTTTTCTTTTCAGTTATATTTAAATTGTTAATTGCTTGCAAACTTGATAAATGCATAAGTAATTGTAGGAATTTGCTAAAAATGTGAATCCACTGCATTAATCTTGTTTAGGGAAGTAGAATCTAAGAAAAATATGTTTGCTAGTGTTGCACTGTTATTTGTACGATGTCTTGTATAATGTGCCTTTTATGCTTTAATCTTGCAAAAATCATCATGCTTAATGTGTTAAGGATATGGTCATGAATATTTTTTCTGAACCATGTTATGTTGTGAAGAAGCTAAGAAAAATGGGAAATCTGTTGTTTGATACTTTTCACTGTGTTAAGTATTTTCCATTTCTTAAAAGGCTGGTTGTTTGTTATTTTTGTGTAGCCTGTTATACTTGACCAAATGACTTGAAATTTTGTCAGTAGGCTAATCTGGATGTGTAATAGCTATTGTAATTTTTCTGGATTTTTCTAGGCACAGAAAACAGTAGGTCCAGTTATAAGCTAGAGTTTGTTTAGTTGTTTTAAGCAAGTATCTTTTGGCTGGGAAGTGTTTTTATGCATTTCTGTGATGTTCCAGCATTATCACTTGTTTAAAACAGTGGAGTTGATCCTCATTTGAGCTTAGGGCAGCAAGGTTAATGTTTTGTTTATATGATGTTGCTCGCGCTTGTTAATTATAAGTTGATTGTGGTAGGTTAGTTGATGCATGTTAATTATTAAGTGCAGGTTGTAGACCTCTCACCCGGGACGAGAAATTGTTCTATGCTTTGCTTAAGAAGGGTGAGTATGAGTTGGTTGTCTAGAGAAGAAATATGCACGTACTCAGTAAATGAGTGTGGATTGTTAAACTGATTGCATATCATGGGTTAATTTGTGCATCTCTATCTTGCATTTCATGTGCATTCTCAGTTCTCATATATGCATATCATGCATACAGGATCGCCGGGAGGCGTGACGCTATTGCAGTTCGATCCATCGGAGGAGGGAGTTCCGCCGGAGATTGAGGTGCCAGAGGTTCCCGAAGGCCAGGAGGAGGAGGTTGAACTTCCTGAGTGCCCCGATCACCAACCTACTAACTTTGTGAAAGGCAAGCCCCGGAGCATCCCTAAGTCTCCACCTACTCTTTTTACAAATGCACTGATCTTTATTAAATCGTATGATTGTGCACTTAAGTATAGGAGTTGATATGATACCGTTGCTGCATTTATACCTTGTCCACTTATACTTGATCCTGAAGTTATTACTAGACAAGGGGATGGGTTCGATCTTATGCTTAGCCATGCTTAGACCAGTAGAAGTCGAGGGATTTCCTGTCCTTCGCGAGCATAGGTGGTTACTAATGATGGTTGGGATGGATTCCACATGATGGACTATATGTGCCACCATGCCACAGTGTCTAATGAGAGAATCAAGGCTAGGTAGCGGGGAGCCGCATGACATGGTTGAGGTCATGCCGTCTTCGGTGCTGCTTGCGGCCGACTTGGACTGAGGCCACCAGACATCAGTTGAGATTGAAGGACGTCGTCACATAGCTGGCCAGATAAGTCGTTCTGACCGCGAAGCCGAGTATTTCTTTCTGAGCCGGGAATTGGGGCTGATAAGGTAGACATATTCTGGAGGTAGGAAGTATGTGTAGAGACACCATCTTATCAAGGGCAGGTCAAGGACCTGAGGCTTCCTGGAAGTGGGTTCATCTCTGAGAATATGGGCCCCCCAAACCCGCGATACATATTACGTCTTAGAAAGATTTAACGGTGGCCCAAGAAGCCAGTGGCTCGGCTGACAGGGTTTGTGATTGGCATATTTGCCAGCTGGTACAATCGATTCGAATCGCCATCTCTCCTGGTTAGTGAGAAACTGAACTGATCTTCTAGTGAGGTAGAGGCTAATAACTTGAACAGAATGATTATGGTGAGATGAGGTTGATATCTGTGGATATCGGAAATCATATGGTTTTATTGACTGCTATAATATTCAGTGAATGCTTAGTATAGTGGCAAATCTTACCTTAAATAGCTCAACTGAAATTGAAGCTGAACCACATTAAAATGTTTAAGTTGAGGAACTACTGTAGTAATGCCTTTTATGCAAAATGTTGCTATCCTCTGAGCTCCACCAAATAAGCCTGGATATCCTTGAGAGTCTTTTTATTTACTCCCTGTCGGGTAAGTCTAGCTGAGTACAATTGAGTACTCAGGGTTTTATTCCCATTGTTGCAGATGGTGTAGTCTACTACGCGTATTGCAAGAATTGCTTCACCCCTGCGGGCGAAGAAGACTAAACCCGAGGGCAGGGTCATTATCTATCCTTAGTTGTTGTAAGAATGCTGTGACATGGTCACTTGATGGTACTCATATTTGAACTCTGTGGTGTAAAACTATGTTGACTTCCGCTACTACTGTATTTGTATAAAAGACTATGTTGTACTCTGATGTTTAAATTCGGTTGCGAACTTATGTGTCATGTGATCGGGTGTTGCTGAATGAACGATCCTTGGGGTATGAAATGTTTGAAATCCTTCGAGATTTTTGGACTACCGGGTTTATATTGGCTCAAGTGCGACTTGATTGCTATTAAAAATGCGATCGTTGCACTTGTGCTCGTATAAATTGGTCGGTTCTGTGACAGCTGATACCAGAGCATAATTCAGCATATACCGTCACTTGACTATTTAAAAATTAAAAGAGTTTTGAGTTTTACAAACTAATTGCCAACTGGTAGTGTGTATAGGGGATTTAAACCAAGTGTTTGCAAAACTTATGAGTACCAGTGACCAAGTCCTATAGCCCTATGTATATGTGGTAATTAGGTGGCTTATGTAAGTACTGACTTGGGGGAAATTGCATCATGTTTCTATTTGTGGTTCATTTGGTTTTATCGTGTGGATAATTATGAACTATCGGTTTCTTATTGCTTCTTATGGGTCAATGTGCCACGTCGCCTGAGGTAAGGTGAGATGTGAGTGTAAGATCGAACAACCATCGATCGATGGTGAGTGTTATGGTTACTGAAGTGAGTACATGTGATCCATATGTGTACTTATGGAAGTAAGGTGGAGTAATTACTTTTGGGGTCGCAAATGTTCATGGGAACATTTCCAGCGAAAAGTGCTTCTTGTTGCCCTGCATACATTGGGAATTGGGCTGAAATGAATCTTCTGCAGGTACACTAACCACGCAAAATGTATAGCACGATTAGTTACGTATATGAGAGCACGTGGTATGCCACCGACTATAACGTTAGTTAATATATACTATGCGTGAGGTCGTTGGCACGTGCATGCATCATGAGCATGAAATTAATTCAAGCTATTTGTACTATTTTCCTTCCCTATGATAAAATTTGTGCTGCCCTATCTTATTCTAAATGCTGAAAGATGTTGTAATGTACCAGATGGTAGCTGAAGGTGAGCCACAGAGTGGTCAGTTTCTGGAGCAGTTTGGCACACCCACTGTGCTATGGAGGTTGTTGAAGTCTGTGGGGTATGCATAGCCACCACTGTATTTCTGGAAGCCAGCGGAAACCATGGTGCAGCCTTGGTTTGATGTTTGGGTGACTATCCCTGTGCTTGAAAGGGGCTGGTCGTTTCCAGGAATAAAGGTGGAGGTTGACATGAAGACGCCATGGGATGGTGCACAGCTTGCAGCTTTCGAGGTGTTGACGGATATTTGCACCAGGTTCAACAAGAGAGCTGATTTGGGGCCAGCAAATGTTTTTCCCAGGGTGGATGCTTCTCAGGGTGAGTGGGCTCAGTCTAGCCAAGCTTCCTTGGAGCGAGGCAGAGATGAGCGTGCTCATAGCACGGGTGCTTCTATGAGTGCCATGTTTGCTGTCCTGAGGATGCATTATTCCACTAGGGATGGTTGGATGAAGTGCGTTGAAGCCCTGCATGATGCCGTGGAGAAGAAGTTAGAAGCTGAAGAGTGGGCACGTATGGCTCGTCGTAGCTCAGATGACTTGGTTGTAGCTCTCACTGCCTGTCGCAATGAGTTGCTACGATGCACTGGCGCTTTGTTGGCAGCTGATCGCCGTGTTGAGATGCTCGAGAGGCAGAATGCAGATCTTCACCGCTAGCTTGACAATCGCAATATGAGTTTGACACGTCAGCGATGAGTTTCTGCAGGAGTTGCGTGCTAGTCAGCAGCAGGTTTGGGAGTTGCAGCAGGATGTTCATCGTCTGAACAACCGTGTTGATCCGCTTCATCCTCCGGGTGCAGCGGAGTTTGCTCCTGAGATCTTCGTTGCATCTGATGATGGTGGAGCAAGTGAGGAAGAAGAGGAAGAAGACCCCGAGGAGATCGTGCCTATTGACGAGAGTGATGACCATGGTGGGAACGTGTCCGGCATGGACAGTGACCACGATGACTAGGCTCTTTCTAGTGCTCTTGCCATGATCAGCACCCTTTTGTAGTGGAAAAACCTTTAATGTAATGAAAATGGGTAGAACCTGATTTGTAATATGTGAACCCTGTGTGTTCAGGCCTAGGAACCATCAAACTTCTAATTAAGTAATGGTAACTTATGCAGTTTGGAAACCCTTTTTGGTTGCGCCTTGTTATTGTGTGGTTGTGTGATGATTATTGAATTATTGTGCCATTTGTTGGTTATAAAAAATGATCATTGATATCTTCTGGGCATAATCTTTCGGTTTTCTTTGGCATAACTGACACCTAACAATGGTTGTTGTGTGTTGCTACAGATGGCACCTCATACCCGTCGCCATGGGTCAACCTAGTGGTGGTAGGAATGAGCATGAGGATGAGGAGTTACCGCCTCCTCCACCACGTACCCAGGAGCAGATGTTTGCTCAGTTCCTGGATACTCAGCAAGCTATTCTGCAGCAGATGGTTGCTAATAACAACAACAACAATCGTAACCGAGATGGGCGCCGTGGAAATGATGAAGACCAGTACAGTAATTGCAAGGACTTCATGGACACTAAGCCTCCGGTATTCAAGCAGGCTGTTGAACCACTGGAAGCTGATGAGTGGCTGAACACCATTGAGCAGTCATTCTCTGTGCTGCAGTTGACTGAAACCATGAAGGCTAGCTTTGCTGCTATGTTGCTGCAAGGCCAATCTGGAATATGGTGGGCCAATCGCAAGACCGCTTATCCTGTGGTTGCTGATATCACCTGGGAACAGTTCACTAAGGATTTCAGGGGACATTTCATTCCAGCAGGCTTGATCAAGATGAAGGTGAATGAGTTCATGCAGCTTACTCAGGGTACCAAGACCCTCACTCAGTATCATCATGCCTTTAACAATCTGTCAAGGTATGCTCCGTGGATGGTGGATACTGATGAAAAGAAGATTGAAGATATCAAGAGAGGCCTTAGTACCAAGTTTATGAAGACTTTGGCGAACAACGCTCGTACAACTTTCAACGAGTTTATCAGTGAAGCTTATATCCAAGAGAAACAGAACAACTTGCACACTGCTTCCAAGGGAGGCAAGAGGCCCTTTGAAGGAGGCTCTTCTCAGCCAAGGACTCCAGCAGCTAGTCGTGCTGTGGCAAATCGCCCTGCTTACCGTCCAGCTGTTCCTGGAGCAAAATTCAGACCTCCTCTCAAGAAGCAGCAGCCAGCACCACAATGCTACAAGAAAGGTTTCACTGTGCCTTTGAACAAGAACAATGCTCCTCCAGGCAATGCCGTTCCAGTGAGGACCAACCAAGGTCTGGGGCCGTGCTTTAATTGCGGTCAACAGGGCCATATCTCTCGCTATTGCCCTCATCCAAAGTAGGGGCATGTGCACCACACTTCTATTGAAGAGATTCCAGAGGGTGAACCAGTCACTGCGGGTATGTTTTCAGTTAACCTAGCACCCTGCCATTGTTTTGTTTGACTCCGGATCATCGCATTCTTTCGTAAGTCAGGCATTTGCACAAAAGCATTCATTTCCAATTGTTGATTAGGGATGTAACTTTCGAATAACATCAGCGGGAGCGGAAATATGCACCCGTGAGGGTGTTAAGCACGCAAGTGTGGAGATTAGCAGTAGAAGCTTTGCTAGTCACCTCATTGTGTTGCCCGGGTTAGGTTTGGATGTAATTCTTGGGGTGAGTTGGATGAACAGGCAAGGCGTGGTGTTGGACATCGCTAACCGAACCCTGAAATTAAAGGAACCTCGAGGAAAAGACACTTTTTAGGTTCATCTGCCCTGTAGGGGAGATCTTTTTAGTCTCTCTTTCTCAGTTGAGGCCGTGACACTTCAGAGCATCCCTGTAGTGTGTGAGTTTCCTGATGTTTTTCCTGATGATCTACCTGGACTTCCTCTTGATCGGGATGTGGAGTTTGCAATAGAACTTATCCCTGGTACGGCACGTATTTCTCGAAGGCCGTATAGAATGCCTCCTCATGAATTAGCCGAGCTCAAGAAACAACTCCAGGAGTTATTGGACAAAGGATTTATTCGCCTTAGTTCTTCTCCGTGGGGCTGTCCTGCAATCTTTGTTAAGAAGAAGGATGAAACTTTGCGTATGTGTGTAGACTACAGGCCACTTAATGCTGTGACAATTAAGAACAAGTATCCTCTACCTCGTATTGATATCTTGTTTGATCAATTATCCAAGGCTAAGGTTTTCTCCAAGATTGATCTGAGATCTGGGTATCATCAAATTAAGACTAGACCACAAGATATTCCCAAGACGGCTTTCTCCACTCGGTATGGATTGTATGAGTATTTGGTTATGTCTTTTGGATTAACCAATGCTCCTGCACATTTCATGTACCTAATGAATTCGGTATTCATGCCTGAGTTGGATAAGTTCGTGGTAGTCTTTATTGATGATATTCTGGTGTACTCTGAAAACATGGAGGATCATGCTGAACACTTGAGGATAGTCTTGACTAGACTCAGGGAACATAAGCTGTATGCTAAGTTCAGCAAGTGTGAGTTTTGGTTGACTAAAGTGCCTTTTCTGGGCCACATCTTATCTGCTGAAGGTATTTCTGTAGATCCGTCAAAAGTTCAGCAGGTGTTGGATTGGCAGTCACCAACCAATGTGTCTGAGGTTCGTAGTTTTCTGGATTAGCTAGGTATTATCGCCGCTTTATCCAAGATTTCTCTAAGATAGCTAAACCTATGACCAAGTTGTTGCATAAAGATACCAAGTTTGTGTGGAGTGAGGAGTGTGAAACAGCTTTTCGCACTTTGCGAATGTTGTTAACCACTGCTCCAGTTCTTGCACAACCTGATATTGAAAAGCCTTTTGATGTGTACTGTAATGCTTGTGGCATTGGGTTAGGATGTGTTCTCATGAAAGAAGGCCGAGTCATTGCTTATGCCTCGCGTCAATTGAGAAAACATGAGCAAAACTATCCTACTCATGATTTGGAACTTGCCGCTGTAGTTCATGCATTGAAGATTTGGCGCCACTATTTGATGGGTCACAAATGTCATATCTATTCCGATCACAAGAGTCTCAAGTACATTTTCACTTAGCCTGAGTTGAACATGAGGCAAAGAAGGTGGTTGGAGTTGATCAAAGACTATGATCTAGAAGTACACTATCATCCGGGCAAGGCCAATGTCGTAGCTGATGCTTTGAGCCGAAAGTCTCATTGCAATGTATTGCATCCTTTGCTAGCAGACGGATTCAATCTTATGCATCCGATGGTGTTGAATAATATTACTCTCAGTTGTACTTTGGAAAGCAAGATTATTGAAGGTCAGAAAACAGATCCTGGCATATATCATATCAAGAGAAAGATGAAAGAACAAGAAATACTTCATTTCCGAGTAGATGAAAAAGGTATATTATGGTTCAAGGATCGCTTGGTAGTACCGAAATACTGCGAGTTGAGGAATCAGATTATGGACGAGGCTCATTTGTCCAAGTTGTCTATCCATCCTGGTAGTAGTAAGATGTATCAAGACTTGAAACCTAGGTTCTAGTGGACCAAAATGAAGAAGGAAATTGCGGCTTATGTGGCTAGGTGTGATACCTGTTGTCGCGTGAAAACTATTCATCTTAAGCCAGCAGGTCTATTGCAACCTTTACCAGTTCCAGGTTGGAAATAGGATGAGATAACCATGGATTTCATATCTGGGTTACCTCTAACGCAAAAAGGCCATGATTCTATTTGGGTGATTGTAGATCGATTGACTAAGATTGCACATTTCTTACCATTTCGAACTACAGATCGTCCTCATTAGTTGGCACAGCTCTACTTTGCTCAGATACTTCGGTTACATGGTGTGCCGAGGATGATAGTTTCCGACAGAGGCCCGCAATTTATTGCACGCTTCTGGGAGCATCTACACAAGTGTTTGGGAACCAATTTGGTTCGCAGTTCAGCCTATCATCCTCAAACTTCTGGTCAGACTGAAAGGGTAAACCAAATTCTTGAAGATAAGTTGAGAGCTTGTGTTTTATCGTCTAAAGGTTCGTGGGAAGAATGGTTGCCTTTGGCCGAGTTCTCATACAACAATAGTTATCAAGAGATTATTCAAATGGCTCCTTTTGAAGCTTTATATGGGCGTAAATGTAGAACTCCTCTCAATTGGGTTGAATCAGGCAAAAGGAGGTACTATGGCATTGACTTTGTGAAAGAGGCCGAAGAGAGAGTGCATACCATTCAAACACATCTCAAAGCCGCTCAGACTCGTCAAAAGAGTTATGCGGACAAGCGAAGAAGGCCATTGGCATTTGAAGTTGGTGACTATGTATACTTGAAGGTGTCACCTATGAAAGGCGTACAACGCTTCAAAGTGAAACGAAAGTTAGCTCCAAGGTTTGTAGGTCCTTTTCAAATTCTGGAAAGAAATGGAAAAGTAGCATACAAGTTACGGTTGCCACCACACATGTCCACTGTTGAAATCAGATTTGACCTATGAAGAAAAAGCCTATTGAAGTAATAGATTACAAAGAAAGAATCACCCGTAGCCAAGTGATCAAGTTCTACAAGGTGGTGTGGAACAACCAAAGTCATTGGGATGCGACTTGGGAGCGAGAAGATTATCTCAAGGAAGTCTATCCTTCTTTCTATAAACAATGGTAATTAACTCTAATCTCGGGGACGAGATTCTTTTAAGGGGGGAAGGGCTGTAACACCCTAGTGTTAGTTACTATTTTCACTACTTGCATTTGCATGTCATCAAGCATAGATCATGACATTTCATGCATCATCATCATTTCATTTGAATTGATTTCCTTTAATTGCTATATGTTTGTTTATATGTCCATAACATGCTAAATGTGTTGACATGCAAATGTGATGCTTGTTTACTATTCTAGATGCTTTAGACATGTTTGGGATAACATTTGGAACAATGTTCATGTTGGTGAAATCCCCAAAATACCCCTCTAGCTCATAGTTGACTAGAGAGCCCTCTAAAAGCTATTCTGTTTGACCAAACAAGAAGGGCATTTTAGAGATTTTTCATGTCAGTGCACCCTTAATCAAAGTTGTGTAGCATTTTATAAGCAACAAACTTTATTTTTGGGTCAACTCATGAAACTGGGTGGAAGGTGGTCAAAAAGTTGAATTAGTGCAGATTTGGAGTTGTTTTGATGTTTCAAAAATTTGCTAAGTCAAAACGCTGTTTTCAGTTTCGGTGTACCCATGTTCTTCGATCCATATCTCTCAATCCAGGCCGATCTGGAGTAAAGTGTTCTAATATGGAATGGAGTACTCATGTAGCTAATCAAGTCGTGTTAGTGGAGTTTGCTCTGAAACGCACTGGATCAAGAGTTATGGCGCGGCAAAAATCAGGTTTCAGTCGGGTTCATGGAGATTGAATCGAAGCCGATTCAGCTCGACGTTCAGTCGTCGCCGCGCGGCCGCCATCAGGAATCAGTGCGCCAGGTGGCGCCGTACGCCGTCTCTGCCGTCCGGCTGGCCTGCCAAGACAAAGGCGACACTCCTCCCTGCCCCTTCCCGTCCATTTCGTCCTTCCCCGTCTCCTTCTCTCGCCTCTGCTCTCCGCTTTTCCTCTCCGCCATCGCCATCGCCGCCGCGCCGTCGCCGCGGTGAAATCCGCCGCCACCGAGCCGTCTCCGACCGCTCCATCTCGGCCTTAGCCTCGCCACACTCCACTCTACCTCCGCGTCCGGTTTCTTGAACCAGCCGAGCTAAGGTATAACGGTTTTGGCCTTTCTCGCCGCCGCGCCATTGCCGGAGCGCCGCCGAGCTCTCTGCTCGCCACGTCGAGCACACTGCCGAGGCCGGCTTCCCTCTCTCTCGGCTTGTCTGGGTGTCCTCGTGAGTCGTAGATCTAGCCTAAGTCGTTGGTTGGGTCGGTCTCGCCGTAGGTTCGCCGGAACCCGAGCTCGCCGTGAACCCGCTCGCCGCCGTGGCACCATGCGTGTGCGGTCAGTGAGTTCCCGTGCACAATTGTCTGATTCGTCGCGCGTATAGGTCCGCTAGGGTTCCAGAGTCTCGGAACGAAGCTTAGCCGCGCGAGTAACGGCCGGAATCGGCCGGCGCAAGTTCGCCGGACCGCCGCCGTCTGCCATTGCCGCCGTTGAGCTTGCTCCGGTGGGGGACAGGCCTCGGGAGTTGGTGCGCTGGGTTCGTCTCGTTGTCAGGAGTCCGTTGGTGCTCGTGGTGTCGCTGGAGACCTCGCCGTCGGCGAGCTCTCGCCGGTCAGCGCCGGCGGCTCTGCCCCTCTCTCTGACGCGTGGGGTCGGGTTGACCCCGGGGCCCGCTGGTCAGCTGGCTGGGTGCGCCTCTGGTTCACTGTGCCGGGTGCACGTAGCAGTTAAAGCCGGTTTTGGATTTTATGATTTATAAAATGGATTTCAGAAAATGTGTAAAATCTTCTAAAATTCATATCTGGAGCTAGGAGTGTCCACTTGGGGTGAACCAAATTTTTTTGTGTTTATCTTTCTGAGCTATATCAAGGAAAAATATAAAATGTATTTTTGGAATACTTTTTCTGTGCAGTTATATTTAAATTGTTAATTGCTTGCAAACTTGATAAATGCATAAGTAATTGTTGGAATGTGCTAAAAATGTGAATGCACTTGCATTAATCTTGTTTAGGGAAGTAGAATCTAAGAAAAATATGTTTGCTGGTGTTGCACTGTTATTTGAATGATGTCTTGTATAATGTGCCTTTTATGCTTTAATCTTGCAAAAATCACCATGCTTAATGTGTTAAGGATGTGGTCATGAATATTTTTCCTGAATCATGTTATATTGTGAAGAAGCTATGAAAAATGGGAAATCTATTGTTTGATACTTTTCACTGTGTTAAGTATTTTCCATTTCTTAAAAGGCTGGTTGTTTGTTATTTTTGTGTAGCCTATTATACTTGACCAAATGACTTGAAATTTTGTTAGTATGCTAATGTGGATGTGTAATAGCTACTGTAATTTTTCTGGATTTTTCTAGGCATAGCAAACAGTAGGTCCAGTTATAAGCTAGGGTTTGTTTAGTTGTTTTAAGAAAGTATATTTTGGTTGGGAAGTGTTTTTATGCATTTCTGTGATGTTCCAGCATTATCACTTGTTTAAAACAGTGGAGTTGATCCTCATTTGAGCTTAGGGCAGCAAGGTTAATGTTTTGTTTATATGATGTTGCTCGCGCTTGTTAATTATAAGTTGATTGTGGTAGGTTAGTTGATGCATGTTAATTATTAAGTGCAGGTTGTAGACCTCTCACCCGTGACGAGAAATTGTTCTATGCTTTGCTTAAGAAGGGTGAGTATGAGTTGGTTGTCTAGAGAGGAAATATGCACGTACTCAGTAAATGAGTGTGGATTGTTAAACTGATTGCATATCATGGGTTAATTTGTGCATCTCTATCTTGCATTTCATGTGCATTCTCAGTTCTCATATATGCATATCATGCATATAGGATCACCGGGAGGCGTGACGCTATTGCAGTTCGATCCACCGGAGGAGGGAGTTCTGCCGGAGATTGAGGTGCCAGAGGTTCCCGAAGGCCAGGAGGAGGATGTTGAACTTCCTGAGTGCCCCGATCACCAACTGTTAACACCAAATTTTGGCTGGGAGCCTGATAGCCGATACCGGAGGAGGATAACCGATCTCGGAAGCAGATTCCGTCCAGCGGAAGGAAGGAAAATAGCCGATTGAACGGTGAATCGGTTATCGGGCGAAGGTGATAGGAGGCGTGCAGCGTCGGTATTGATGACGTCGTCCAGAGTCCGCACTGCCAAGATGCGATCATGATCGGAGTCCGTTATGAAAGGGAAGTTGGGACTCCAAGTTACCTTAGATATAGGATAGTTTGTTGGTTTCCTTATCTATTAATGAGTTGTAATTCGATTAGGACTCTAGCTACACTCAGGGTATAGATATAAGCCCTCAGCCATTGTAATAACACAACAACATCAATACAACACAACTTTCGGCTCCGGCCACCAAACCCTAGAGTCAGTCGAGTCCGGCGAGTTACTTCATCCAGGCTGGGTGTCATTCGGTGGACGCAGGCTTGCTTGTAAGTATCGTCAACTCCCTGTTAAACTATGTTTTTTTAGCGTCATCCGGTGGACGTGGAAGCATGGCGGACCAGGGTCCTTGCTAAGCTCTGTTTCTTTGGCGTCATCCGGTGGACGCGGGAAGCACAGTGAGTCAAGGATGATTCACGCTGGTTTACCCGATCAATCTGTGTTAACCGTCATCTGGTGGACGAGATACAGATTAGGACGGTTTTCACGCGCGGATAGTTATCGATTCGTGTTTGTTTGCTTGATTAATCTATTAGTTAATGTCATCCGATGGACAGGCTATAGATTGAGATAGTTTGCATGCATGGATTAGTTATCGGTTCTAGTTAAATTTGGCAGTTTAGCTGGATTCATTAAGTTACCGATGTTGCTTATGTTTATTGTTTATTATTTAAAGCAATCATCAATTTGCCCGTCTTGATCCATATGCGTCGGCTTATATCTAATAGATCTATATGTTCAATGAATTATGCTTGCCATTTGTTTTATATTGATAAGATAGAATGCTTTGCACCAGCCGGTTGTATTTTGGATCTAGATTAGATACGGGTCGCACTCAAGTAATAAAATAAACATTGTCTAGATTCAAAGGTTAACGGATTTAAGTTGCAATTTCATCATGACTGCCTCGATCCGCTCGATCTCCACTGTTGCAAGATTGTGATTTAGATCTATTAGCCAGAGAGTTCGAAACATTGTCTACTTTATAGGCTTGTATGTTGCCCGTATACACTAAATCGGCTAAAGTAGCCGATTTCATCTTGTTTTATATTGAGACATCTTATGATCATGTTAGCTTGCTGTGACTACATCTTTTATAGTATACTTCCGTCTAATGCAAGTATATGTCATTGAATTCATGTCTGAATCGGTTAACTTGAGTTATAATGCATGTTTCGCTACAATCGGTTCATAACATGATGGAATCGGCTTTCTAGTCGATCTCCCATTACATCAGCTCTTCGAGCCATACAGTTGGAACTACCTGGACATACCGGTTAGTTCCGCCCTGTGATTACTGATTACTATCTTTTTCCTTGTCAATTGCAGGTCAAATTGACTCGCACGATTGGGTGTTACCGGCATTCTCAGACCGGGTTCGAAGCTAGCTGGATCTGCGAGAGCTGTACTGCCTTCAAGGGTCGTTTCCGGCTTCGCTAGGTGTGTTGGGCTTAGGGAACCACTTTTTGCGCCAACACACTTTTTGGCACGCCTGGTGGGACTATTCACTGAAGACCATGGCAAAAGGAAAGGCTGCGGCGGATGGCCCCTCCAGGGATGACGGTGTCCTCAGGGTCAGGGTCGAAGATCTCAGTGAGGAGGACGCGGCAGTGCTGAACAAGATTGTTGAGGAATTCGCTGATGCCTGCCTGCTTTCATTCAGCAAGCAGCGTGATGGCTCTATAGTGAAGAAGAATGCATTCCCGAGATGGATCATGGACGGCCATTCTGATAAATCTGAAGAGGAGTGCAAGGCCGACCTCAAGCAGATGCTGGAAGAAGCGACCTGGGAGGCCGCCTATTCAGCAGTCGGCCATCACCATAAATCCTTCCTGCAGACATTCTATAACATCATGAAGACTGTTCTCAAACGGCAGGATTGGGAGTCTCTGGGTCTGGTTTACTTCAACATACCCGCAGAGGATGCAGATCCAAAAGCAGCGGCAAGGACCTCCAATCCCTCACCGCAACAGCTGAGCCAGCCGAAAATGCCAGTGCAGGGTGCCACTGCGGCCAGGTTCGGCTCAAAAAATAGCAGCTTCTCCCAGATTATACAAAGATCATACTCCGGAGGAGCTTGCCACTTTCATGCAGGCCACTGGACAGTCGGTGAACTCGATGAACTCATCAGCGGTGAACCTGACAGCTGCAAATACGCCGGCGGCAGACGTGGCCAACCCAACTCCTGGATACCATGAGGGGATCACATATCAAGACCTTCAGGCAGCGCCGCATCCGGGGTATGCCCAGACACCCAACAATCAGCTGCTAGAGCAGATGAGTGCCATGCTCCGTGATACGTTCGGTTTACAGCCGAAGACCGGGACTGGAATCAAGTACAGGCGCCCTTACCCCTGAGTGGTACGACCGAGTGACATTGCCGCCCAGGTATCGCTTACCCGACTTCTCCAAGTTCAGTGGGTAGGACGACATCACCACCATTGAACATATCAGCCGTTACCTGACCCAGCTCGGCGAAGCTTCGTATGAGGTAGCTCACAGGGTCCGGCTCTTTCCGCTATCACTGACAGGGCCAGCGTTTAGCTAGTTTGCATCTATGGAGCCTGGCTCGATTCAAGGCTGGGAAGATCTGGAGACTAAATTCCATAATTACTTCTTCTCTGGCACTGGGGAGAAAGACATCACAGATCTCACCAACATGCGCCAAAAGCCGAATGAACTTGGATCGGCTTTCATCAAGCTGGTTCAGGGAGACCAGGAACATGTGTTACTCTTTGAACCTGAACGACAAGCAGCTCAGCCAAGATAGTGGTCAGTGGGTTGCTCCCACACGTCCAAGAGAAGCTTGTGGGCACCAACTTCAACAGCATCAGCGAAGTGATGCAGAGGGTGGCCGCATTAGAACGGCAGGCCCAGAGTTTCAAGAAGGAATCAAAATACAAGCAGGCCTACGTCTGCAATTCCGACTCAGAGGATGGAGAGAATGAAGAAGTGGCTGCTGTTGAGCTCAAATGGGGGACAAAGCCCATGGCTGTACTGAAGGGTTGGAGCGCGGAAGATCAATACGACTTTGACACGCGCAAGCTGGACAAGCTCTTCGACCTGTTAGTCAGTGCAGGCCACATCACCTTCCTAGCTGATTACGTCAAGCCATCTCCTGAAGATTTGCAGGGAAAACCGTTCTGCCAGTACCACGGCCTCACCTCACACTCTACAAACAACTGTCACAATTTCAAAGCAGCAATCTAGAATGCTATTAGGCGCGGTTTGTTGAAATTTGAGGCTCCTCCCAAGGGGAAGATGAAGATCGATAAATTTCCATTCCCGAAAGGGCAGAACATGGTCCAGATCGCGAATTCTCTGACTAGAGTAAAGGTATTAACCTCCGAACGGGCCAAGAAGAACTCCTCAGTTGATACCGATGCACAAATCACAGCTGAGGAGCTGGCGCTGATCAAAGGAAGGAGGGAGCAGAATCAGAGGCAGCCGGAGCAAGGAGAATCCAGCGGCACCAAGAGCAGAAGGCCCACGCACCAGCACCTTCTAAACAAGTGGCGGCGACAGAAAGAGAAAGATCATCAGAGGCGGCTACAGCGCGAAGAAGAGGAGTACTGTAGGTGGCTCCGCGAAGAAGAAGAGGCGCGCTATCACGAAGAAATGGCCCGCCACCGGGGAGGTGAGGAGGATCATTGGCATTGCCCATTCTTCCGACACTGCTAGAATGAAGGCTTGAGACTACCAACGCTGCGCAACTGCCCAGAATGCAGCGATCAGTACCGAGAGTACAGGCAGTCCCAGGTCAACCGCCGGTCTATGCATCAGAGGCTGGGGAGCCCCCACAGCCCGCGGGATCGGCGTGAAAAAAGGGACTCGTGCGATCGGCTTGATGAAGCGGTAGTTGAACGCCGACAGCCGGTTTGGTAAGAGAATCAGTGGTGCCCAGGGGATCTAACTAGGAGCCAAAGGCGCCGGGTGCAGTGGCTCAGAAACAGAGATCTCCAAGCTGAGGGGCGTGCCAAACAGGTGTGGCGCGAGAAGCCTCCACAAAATAATGGAAAGGCTGTAGCCGATGCACAGATGGTGTTCGTGCTGCCTACAGAGTTCAGAGCCAAGAAGTATGATGCCGAGTCCGACTCAGACGATTCGGGATCAGAAGACGGAGTGGCCAAGTTAGTGCTCGCACAGCAAGCTACTTTTGATAAGCCAGCCAAGAATCGACATCTGAAGGCCCTCTATTCTCAAAGGTTATGTCGACGGCATGCCCATGACGAAGATGTTGGTGGACTGTGGTGCCACTGTCAATCTCATGCCCTACACTACATTCCGCAAGCTAGGCAAGGGTCCCGATGATCTAATAGAAACTGATCTGATGCTCAAGGATTTCAGGGGCAAATCTTCCAACACTCGGGGGGCAATCAACGTCGAGCTAACAGTGGGGAAGAAGACACTGCTTACCACCTTTTTCGTGATCGACAGTAAAGGTGCCTACAGCTTGCTACTCGGACGCGACTGGATTCATGCCAACTGCTGCGTACCATCGACCATGCATCAGTGCCTCATTCAGTGGCATGGCGATGAGGTCGAAGTGGTCCCGGCCGATGACTCGGTCAGCGTGGCGACGGCGGATGCCACATACTGGGAAGCTCGGGATCATGACTATTTCTCTGGTAAGGCTTGGGAAGGAGGCTCCATCAAGGTCAGCGATGAGAGTCAACAGCCGATCAGGGCAATCGGCTCTCAGTCTTTTTATTAAATGGAGAATCCGATCGACGGCATAGAGGGTAAGTTGGGGCAAGGATTCACGTCGGCCAACAAGCTCGAAGAAGTGGATGTTGGACCCGGCGACAGACCAAGGCCGACGTTTATTGCCGCCAATTTAGACCCGGAGTTCAGGCAGGAGCTGATTCAACTGTTGAAGGAGTACAAAGATTGTTTCGCCTGGGAATATTATGAGATGCCTGGATTGGACAAATCTATTGTTGAGCACAGGCTACCTATCAAGCCAGGGTTTCGGCCATACAAGCAGCCTCCACGTCGTTTTAGAGAGGATGCTCTACCCGACATTAAGGCCGAAATCACGAGGTGTTAGAAGCCAAGTACATTCGAGCTTGCCGATATGCCGAGTGGATATCGAACATCGTCCCCGTGTATAAGAAAAATGGTAAATTGCGAGTCTGTATTGACTTCAGGGATTTAAATAGAGCTACACCGATGGATGGTTACCCTATGCCAGTAGCCGATATGTTGGTAGACTCAGCTACTGGGCACCAAGTTATTAGCTTCATGGATGGCAATGCTGGTTATAATCAAAATTTTATAGCTGATGAAGACATCCCGAAGACCGCCCTCAGGTGCCCTGGTGCGCTTGGTTTGTTTGAATGGGTGGTCATGACGTTTGGTTTGAAGAATGCTAGTGCAACCTATCAGAGAGCTATGAATTATATATTTCACAAGTTGATCGGCAAAGTCGTTGAAATTTATATAGATGATGTGGTGGTGAAATCCAAGAGCAATAAAGATCACCTGGCCGATTTGAGGACCACTTTGGAGTGCACAAGGCGACATGGTCTGAAGATGAATCCTAACAAGTGTGCGTTTGGCGTGTCAGCTGGCGAATTTCTGGGATTCATGGTCCACCGCAAAGGGATAGAGATCGGCAGCAAGAGTAGGAAGGCGATCGATGAACTCGTACCTCCAACCAACAAGAAGGAATTGCAGTCTTTACTTGGTAAAGTTAACTTTATCAAAAGGTTCATTGCCAACTTATCAGAGAAGGTGCTACCGTTCTCACCATTATTGAAGCTCAAGAATGATCAAGAGTTCAAATGGGGTGACATGCAACAGAAGGCTTTTGACGAAATCAGAGAATACATGAAGACTCCCCCTGTCTTAGTACTGCCACGGACAGGGAAGCCTTTTAAGTTGTACGTGACGGCCGAAAGCCATACCATTGGATCGGCCCTTTTTCAAGAGTTTGAAGGGAAATAGAGAGCAGTCTTCTACCTGAGCAGGCGGCTCCTTGACCCTGAGACAAGATACACACCGACGAGAAGTTGTGCTTGTGCCTATTCTATTCATGCACCAAGTTGAGGCACTACCTGCTTGCCTCAGAATGTGTGGTGGTGTCCAAGGAGGATGTCATCAAGCACATGCTTTCGATGCCTATTTTAAATGGTCGGATCGGCAAATGGATTCTGGCGCTTTCAGAGTTTGACTTGAGGTTCGAATCGGCTAAGGCGGTCAAAGGTCAAGCGATAGCCGATTTCATTACACAGCATCACGGAGGATCGGTTAATGTAGCGGATATAGCGCCATGGACTATGTTTTTCGATGGTTCTTCGTGCAAGCAAGGTGGTGGCGCCGGAGTAGTGCTCATCTCACCGCGGGGTATGCGTTTTGAGTATGCTTTCCAGATAGGGCCGGTTGTCACAAACAATCAGGCTGTATATGAAGCCGCGTGGAAAGGTTTTCAGCTTCTGCATGAAGCGAAAGCCGATGCAGTTGAAGTATTTGGCGATTCACAACTAGTCATCAACCAATTGCTCGGCTTGTATGAATGTAAAGATGAGATACTCAGAGGCTACTATGATCAGTGCCAGGCTCTCATCAAGAAGTTCATGATGGTATCTCTCTATCACATCCCCAGGGCCCAGAACCAGGAAGCTAATCGGCTGGCGCAGAACGCGTCGGGTTATCGGCCGATGCAGGAGATTTGTAACAGCGAGCAATCAGCTGATGACTGGAGGGGCGTGATAGCAAGTTACCTGACAAATCCTTCACAACGGGTCAGCAGAAAGCTAAGATACAAAGCCACCAAGTATGTGTTATTGGATGATCAGTTGTATTACAAGACTGTTGAAGGAGTGTTGCTCAAATGCCTAGGAGCAGAGGAATCAGTAAAGCCTGATGAGCGAAGTACACGATGGAGTCTGCGGTGCACATCAATCAGCTCATAAAATGAAGTGGATCATCAGGAGGACTGGTTACTATTGGCCTACGATGCTGGAAGATTGTTTCAAATATTACAAGGGGTGTCAAGAATGCCAGAAGTTTGGAAATATACAAAAGTCTCCAGCCTCTGCTATGAATCCTATAATTAAACCATGGCCGTTTAGGGGATGGGGTATTGATCTAATCGGCCAAATCTACCCACCATCGAGCAAGGGTCACAAATGGATCTTGGTGGCAACCGATTACTTCACCAAGTGGGTAGAAGCCATTCCTTTGAGGAACGCCACTTCAGCTGACGTGATCGAATTTGTGAAGGAGCATATTATTTACAGGTTCGGCATACCTCAGACGATCACAACCGATCAGGGGACAATGTTCACTTCAGACGAGTTTATGACCTTTGCTGACGACATGGGCATCAAGATTTATAATTCGTCGCCGTATTACGCCCAAGCCAACGGACAAGCAGAAGCCTCCAATAAAATTTTGATCAAGGTCATCAAGAAAAAGATTGAGCAGAACCCCAGAAAATGGTATTTGCATTTGAGCGAGGCACTGTGGGCATATCGCATGGCATAGCATGGGTCGATCAAGGCTTCACCTTATGAGCTAGTCTATGGACACGCTGCTATCTTGCCATGGGAGATTCAGTCTGAGACACGGCGTGTCACGTTGCAAAACAAGCTTACAGCCGGTGAATACAAAGACATTATGATGGAAGTTTAGAAGATTTGCACTGTCATCGGCTTAGGGCTTTGGAATACATTGAAAAGAATAAGGTACGGGTGGCCAAGTATTACAACACCAAGGTAAGAAGCAAGAGCTTCACCGAATCAGAGCTAGTATGGAAAGTCATTCTGCCTATTGGTACAAAAGATAGCCGATTCGGTAAATGGTCGCCAAACTGGGAAGACCCGTATCGTGTGGTGAAATGCGCCCCGGGCAACGCTTACATCCTTTAAGACTTGGAAAGACAGAGATTCACCCGGGCCATCAACGGGAAGCATCTGAAGAAATACTACCCTAGCATCCCAGTTGGGGAATAATAGCCGATTCATGTGAATCTGGCTCTAATAGCCGATGCCGTGCAAGCGGGTCGCCTTCAGGACAAAAATGGCCGACGTCGTAGTAATGAGTCGTCCTTAGCACAAAAATGAAATACCCTCGATGGGGCGTAACGGCCGATGCGATAAACGTCGCCTTTAGAGAAAAATAAAAAATATATACAGTCTTGCAAATTGGATTGTTTCGGGCATAACGAGTTCAGAAGTATCATATACATCAAAATGCCTAATACAATCTAGTTTGGATTATTGACGCCGTCCCGGATTACGTCCTCGGCGTCGATGGACACGGAGAGACCGTCGGCATGAGAGGCGAAAGCGGCCATCAGCGTGCCGAACTCCTCCATGTCTTGGCCTGCCTGGATCCCCGATTCGATGTTTTCCAGCACGATGCCAGAATTGATCTGGGCGGCGGCCAGAGCTCCCGTGGCACCATGACGGACAGCCACTCATTGCCACCTGGCGGACGCGGTGGTGCACGTCCACAAGCTGCTCTATCTGTGTTTGCCCCCGCTGCGCACAGGACATCGGTGACGCTCGACGCAGCCGCGCGCAGTTCATGCAGCTGTGCTGTCAGAGCTGCACAAACAAGGAAGGTCAATGTTGGAAACAAGCCGTGCATATTGTCAGACAAAATGAGAGATTACCTGCCACGGCGGCCTGTGACTCCGCGAGGTTGGCCCGCGCCTCCACCAAATCAATGTTGGCGGCAACGAGCGCGTCGGCCTGGTCCTCGTTCTCCTTATCCAGCCGGCCGGCCTCTTTGGTAGCCTCGGAGTAGAGGTTGCGATACCGCACCATCTCATGGTGGAAGTGGCGGCCGTCGGCGGCAGTGTAGGAGTCGCGGGAACTCGAAGATGACTCCGAGTTCGATTCCGCTCCGGAGGTGGTGCTGCGAGCTGGAGCGTGAGGGAGGTTCGGTTGTGGCGCCGTGCGACGCACCGAGGAACTGGCGCCGATCGGTGCACCGGAAGGAAGATGGAGCGGGAGACGTTGGCTGAAAGGGACCATCAGATCAGGCACTCAGACTTAACCAGATTTAAAGATCGACTGAAAAGGGAGAATAAGATACCTGCTATGGACTCCCCATCCGCTGACTTGCATCATACGCCTGATTGGAGCCCTTACAGGAGCTGAGGGCCCAGGCGGCGTCACCAGCGGCGGGGGTTTCCGGGGTCGCCGTCCTAGTTGCAGGAACGGCATCACCATCCGCCGGGACTGCCCGAGGAGGATCAGTGCCGGGGGCAGGGTTGTTCAGGCCGGCTAAGGAGCCAGCAATGCCGCTGACGAGAGATGGTTGGTGACTGCAGAAACAGATCAAATCAGATAGAAACAGCGAGGAGATGGTAGGCTGACGGTTGAACTTACCCCGAAGTCTGCTCGATTCGGGCGACGCTGGCCCAGATGTGGCGGATACTCCGTTCCATCTCATCGCCGTCGACGGGCTTAGACGCCGGGCGCTTCCCATGGTTTCCATCGCCGGCCATGGTCGTAAACAAGGATTGAGAGCGGAAGCGAAGTGGATACAAGGAGGCGGCCGGGAGAGTTGGTCGGCGAGACGGATACGATGGCGTGTGATATTGCCTCAGGCTTGCCAACTATTTATAAGACAACACGGGCACCCAGACGGTTTCTTTGGGAAGTGAGACGGCACGGCGGATTTTAGGTTGCAGTTAATCCACGTTTCTTGAATCCGGAACAGTTGCCAAATCAGGGAGACAAAACGACGCCATCAATGGTCGCACGCCGATCGGTTTTTTGGGTCAGGCTGTTTTAGCCGATCCTATTGTGAGTACCCACAAGCCGATTCCTGATGGATCTAGCTGAGGGGTTAGTTCCAAAGGAAAGCCGAACAAAGCCGATACTAAGAAGTACGCCCGAAAGCCGATTCGTATACAGAACAGGTCAGGCTATGTGATTGATTCTAAGGTACAAAGCAGTTCGAAAGCCGATTCGCATACAGAAGTATATCAGGCTGAACAGAGTCAGTGCGAAACAAGACAAAGTCGGTATTAAGGTGTAAAATCTAAATGCAGATCATGCTAAGTTGTCAAATTCGGGGTGAACAGCACATGCCAAGCAGTATACCCATCATATTACAAAGATAATAAAGATCGAATCAGTTCTACTAATTCAGCACGGAGCACGTGGCTAGCCTGCAGCAGTTGTTGATCCCGGTTTTCAGTGAACTGCAACAAGTTTAGGCGTTGGCATGACTTTCTATCTGCAACGATCAAGCTGCTGATTTCCTTCTTTTTCTGGGAGAGCTCGATCGTGCTAGTGGAGATGGTGATTTCGCGCTCACTGATAGCCGATTCAACTGCTTCCAATTCTTTTCTCAGCTGGTCTCGCCTTGTTTTCAATGTCTCCAGTTCTGTTTCGGCCGTACTGATGGAGGACTTGAGCAACCTAGGCTCGATCGGCTAATCCGGTGGCTTCTTGTCTGTTGGTCGATTTGTTGCTCCTTAGCTGTTCAAGCTCTGCCAGGTTCTTGTGAGCAGTGATAATCCCTGGTGCTGTGACTTTAAGATCATCAAGTCTTTGTAAGGACTTCAAGGCTGACAGATTGGGTTGCTGCTGGACGAGGTCCATTATTTGATCAATCAGATCGGGATTCGAGGCCAGAGCGACCAGATCACCCTCTAGATGGGGTAACAAGTGCAATTAGCCAATTGTTAAAATCTGGCTCTGAAAGTCTCTCGGAGGAGGAGGCCAGTTCATCTTTATCACAAAACTCTTCTATGTCGAATGGAAAGCTAGGAGACAAACGCTTCGGTGCCTACAGTGCATACATTCTCTCATCAAAAAAGGTACAATACAGATTAATTGTTTTCTGGCAGAGATGGGATACCTGAATGGGGCCTAAAGGTTGTAGAGTTGATGCCGATGCTGTTTGTTCGACTAAAGCGGTTGTATCTTTTGCGGCATGCAGATCCTCGGTTGTCACTGCCTCAGGTAGCCGGGTTTCTGCAAACCAGAAGTAAGAACAGTATGGAAGCAAGGATAATTGTTAACAGCCGATTAGGAGTTACCTGGATTCCTCTCATGGGGCAACTCCTCTTCTTCAAGGTTTGCCCAGATTTCTTCGGAAGGGCTGTTCGGTGTATTTTTGAAAAGAAGATTTGGTCAATTAGGACATTTAAGAAAGAAGAACCCAGTGAGTAGTACCTGAGTTTTTGGTCCTTCTTCCCGGATCCCTTCTTCTTGAGCAGCTGATTCCTCATGGCCGGTAGATTCTGGTGGTTCTTCGGCCTGTTTCTCTCCCAAGGTACCTTGAGTTGGTTGGGGATTCACCTGGTAGAAAGCCGATTTAAGAGTCGGGGCGTACTGAAGTAAAGGAAAAATGCTACTGGGTACCTGAATTTTTCTTATCGATCGGTGTTTCTTGGGAGTTTGCTTTCGGAGCTGAGATGCAGCTGGTCGTTTTGAAGCAGAAGGGGAGGTCAGTACAGCAGGGCCTGCCATTAGTTGTCTCAGCGTTGGCGCTCGAGAGCCTAGTCTTGCTGTTGGACAAGGTGGATAGTATTCCACTCGCTCTGGTGGATTGGATGATGGGTCCTGCGAGAAATATCTGTTAAGTAACATGTTTGAAAAAAGCCGTTTTTATTGGAATCGGCTGAGAACACTTACTGCTCGGGGAGATTGGGAGTTTGAATCCAGGGCTCTACATTTTTCGTGGACGGTTTGGCAGAACAAGTGAGCGTGCCATTGTTGCCACCAATCGTCAAAACTCTAATGAGCGATGCAGATTTGATTCCACGGCTTCGGCGAGAATGTGGGCAGGTTTGCTCCAAGTTGAAAAATTCTGACAGCCTGAAGGTGCTCTGTAATGTTCTCCCTGGGTTTCAATGTATTCAAAAAAGGGAGCCGAGGGGGCAATTGGCCGAAACCTAGCTGTCTTGCTGCTATGTTTGGATGATAGAATTCATAAGAAGGATAGCTAGTTGCCTTGCCGCTTGCGCTCCGAAGGTGCTTGAAGTCTGCTGGCAAGGCACAGGGTTTGATGATTGCGTTCAAGATACTGATAGCCTCGTCATCAGAGCACCCATTGTTGAATTTGAAGCTGGAGGGTGCTGGAAATTCATCTTCATCTTCATAAGGGAACCAGGTAGTAACATTTGGTCCCAAGCCCCTGTATAATGTTTCCAGCATATTGCCCTTTGAGGTTGAGATGGTTATGGCAGAGGTAGCTTCACCAAAACTTTGACAGCCTCTGGTTTTTGGGTCTTCCTCCTCTGAATACTCGGTGGATGGAAAGTTGAGGCCTTGGAGTTGTGTCCTTACCAGCTTATGCAGGTACAGGTTGAGCCATAGCTGTACTAGCCACCAAGGGCCTGTTATGCATTGCACTTCTTCACCTATGATCAAGGAACTGAGTACCCGGCTCATAAGCCTGTATGCTGCACCCAACAAGAGTTTGCCCAGGGGGATGGAGTGCCCTTGAGCCAGTTTCTCTGCTAAGACCCGATAAGGATATGCTGGCCCAGCAATGGCGCCACAGAACATGAACCTTTCAAGCCACATGGTCAAGAATGCGACATGTTCTTTCTCGCTGACAGAAGAGGAGCTTTTCTGGTGGTGTTGAATATAACCGCTCCATCCTTTGTATGTATCCAGCTTCGGGAAATACGGGTCCTTCTTGCCACTGGAGCAAAGATCCCAGAAATCATATGATCCAGTAATCTGAAGCCCCGTGAGCATATGGATATCGCCCAGGGTAATGGTTTTTCGACCGTCTCCGAACACGAAAGCATTCAAGGAGTTGGACCAAAAATGACTGGCAGCGATCAGGAGCGGCTCATTCCTTGTCATCTCTGATAATGATAGGTCAAGGCATTGGCTCAGGTGGTGCATCTCCCAGTCAGCGCGCTTCTTCGCCGCGACACGACGGAACCAGTTCCTCCACCCAGCAGGTGCAGCTTGGCCAGTTTCTGAAATATTTGGCCCAAGAGGAGGCGCCCATCATGGAGCTTCAGGAATGGGAGCTGGTTGGTTTCTTGAATGATGAAGTCTTTGGGGATCGGATCGCCCATCGGGCCCAGATAGTAGGTATTGGGGATGTCCCTCAGTGGAATCAGAATATCATTCCTCAGCACCTGGATTTGAAAACTCGTACTCAGTGAGGTTGAAGAGGGATTCACAAATCAGGAGGCGGATCGATGAAATTGATACCTCGGGGACCTCGGAAGGAGTCGCCATTAGCTCGGGAGTGATTTGACGGTGACGAATCGAAGCTGGCGTTTAGGGTTTCGTTTTGGTGCGAAGCCCGTGGCGGAAGTTGCGACGGTTTAGGGTTTCGTTTTGGTGCGAAAGTTTGAAGTGCAGAGAGGGAAGCTGCGTTTTGGCTATTTGAAGGCTCAAGCGCTAATTTTTTTCGGAATAAACTAGTTTATTCTAAAATTGGGGGGCATGTGTTAACACCAAATTTTGGGCTGGGAGCCGATAGCCGATACCGGAGGAGGATAACCGATCTCGGAAGCAGATTCCGTCCAGCGGAAGGAAGGAAAATAGCCGATTGAACGGTGAATCGGTTATCGGGCGAAAGTGATAGGAGGCGTGCAGCGTCGGTATTGATGACGTCGTCCAGAAGTCCGCACTGCCAAGATGCGATCACGATCAGAATCCGTTATGAAAGGGAAGTTGGGACTCCAAGTTACCTTAGATATAGGATAGTTTGTTGGTTTCCTTATCTATTAATGAGTTGTAATTCGATTAGGACTCTAGCTATGCTCAGGGTATAAATATAAGCCCTCAGCCATTGTAATAACACAACAACATCAATACAACACAACTTTCGGCTCCGGCCACCAAACCCTAGAGTCAATCGAGTCTGGCGAGTTACTTCATCCAGGCTGGGTGTCATCCAGGTGGACGCAGGCTTGCTTGTAAGTATCGTCAACCCCCTGTTAAACTATGTTTTTTTAGCGTCATCCGGTGGACGTGGAAGCATGGCGGACCAGGGTACTTGCTAAGCTCTGTTTCTTTGGCGTCATCCGGTGGACGCGGGAAGCACAGTGAGTCAAGGATGATTCACGCTGGTTTACCCGATCAATCTGTGTTAACCGTCATCCGGTGGACGAGATACAGATTAGGACGGTTTTCACACGCGGATTAGTTATCGATTCTTGTTTGTTTGCTTGATTAATCTATTAGTTAATGTCATCCAGTGGACAGGCTATAGATTGAGACAGTTTGCATGCATGGATTAGTTATCGGCTCTAGTTAAATTTGGCAGTTTAGCTGGATTCATTAAGTTACCGATGTTGCTTATGTTTATTGTTTATTATTTAAAGCAATGATCAATTTGCCCGTCTTGATCCATATGCGTCGGCTTATATCTAATAGATCTATATGTTCAACGAATTATGCTTGACATTTGTTTTATATTGATATGATAGAATACTTTGCACCAGCCAGTTGTATTTTGGATCTAGATTAGATACGGGTCACACTCAAGTAATAAAATAAACATTGTCCAGATTCAAAGGTTAATGGATTTAAGTTGCAACTTCATCATGACTGCCTCGATCCGCTCGATCTCCACTGTTGCAAGATTGTGATTTAGATCTATTAGCCGGAGAGTTGAAACATTGTCTACTTTATAGGCTTGTATGTTGCCCGTATACACTAAATCGGCTAAAGTAGCCGATTTCATCTTGTTTTACATTTAGACATCTTATGATCATGTTAGCTTGCTGTGACTACATCTTTTATAGTATACTTCCGTCTAATGCAAGTATATGTCATTGAATTCATGTCTGAATCGGTTAACTTGAGTTATAATGCATGTTTCACTACAATCGGTTCATAACATGACGGAATCGGCTTTCTAGTCGATCTCCCATTACATCGGCTCTTCGAGCCATACAGTTGGAACTACCTGGACATACCGGTTAGTTCCGCCCTGTGATTACTGATTACTATCTTTTTCCTTGTCAATTGCAGGTCAAATTGACTGGCACACTTGGGTGTTACCGGCATTCTCAGACCGGGTTCGAAGCTAGCTGGATCTGTGAGAGCTCTACTGTCTTCAAGGGTCGTTTCCGGCTTCGCTGGTGTGTTGGGCTTAGGGAACCATCTTTTTGCGCCAACACCAACCTACTAACTTTGTGAAAGGCAAGCCCCGGAGCATCCCTAAGTCTCCACCTACTCTTTTTACAAATGCACTGGTCTTTATTAAATCGTATGATTGTGCACTTAAGTATAGGAGTTGATATGATACCGTTGCTGCATTTATACCTTGTCCACTTATACTTGATCCTGAAGTTATTACTAGACAAGGGGATGGGTTCGATCTTATGCTTAGCCATGCTTAGACCGGTAGAAGTCGAGGGATTTCCTGTCCTTCGCGAGCATAGGTGGTTACTAATGATGGTTGGGATGGATTCCACATGATGGACTATATGTGCCACCATGCCACAGTGTCTAGTGAGAGAATCAAGGCTAGGTAGCGGGGAGCCGCATGACATGGTTGAGGTCATGCCGTCTTCGGTGCTGCTTGCGGCCGACTAGGACTGAGGCCACCAGACATCAGTTGAGATTGAAGGATGTCGTCACATAGCTGGCCAGATAAGTCGTTCTGACCGCGAAGCCGAGTATTTCTTTCTGAGCCGGGAATTGGGGCTGATAAGGTAGACATATTCTGGAGGTAGGAAGTATGTGTAGAGACACCATCTTACCAAGGGCAGGTCAAGGACCTGAGGCTTCCTGGAAGTGGGTTCGTCTCTGAGAATATGGCCCCCCCAAACCCGCGATACATATTACGTCTCAGAAAGATTTAACGGTGGCCCAAGAAGCCAGTGGCCCGGCTGACAGGGTTTGTGATTGGCATATTTGCCAGCTGGTACAATCGATTCGAATCGCCATCTCTCCTAGTTAGTGAGAAACTGAACTGATTTTCTGGTGAGGTAGAGGCTAATAAGTTGAATAGAATGATTATGGTGAGATGAGGTTGATATCTGTGAATATCGGAAATCATATGGTTTTATTGACTGCTATAATATTCAGTGAATGCTTAGTATAGTGGCAAATCTTAGCTTAAATAGCTCAAAAAATATTGAAGCTGAACCACATTAAAATGTTTAAGTTGAGGAACTACTGTAGTAATGCCTTTTATGCAAAATATTGCTATCCTCTGAGCTCCACCAAATAAGCCTGCATATCCTTGAGAGTCTTTTTATTTACTCCCTGTCGGGTAAGTCTAGCTGAGTACAATTGAGTACTCAGGGTTTTATTCCCATTGTTGCAGATGGTGTAGTCTACTACGCGTATTGCAAGAATTGCTTCACCCCTGTGGGCGAAGAAGACTAAACCCAAGGGCAGGGTCATTATCTATCCTTAGTTGTTGTAAGAATGCTTGTGACATGGTCACTTGATGGTACTCGTATTTGAACTCTGTGGTGTACAACTATGTTGACTTCCGCTACTACTGTATTTGTGTAAAAGACTATGTTGTACTCTGATGTTTAAATTCGGTTGCGAACTTATGTGTCGTGTGATCGGGTGTTGCTGAATGAATGATCCTTGGGGTATGAAATGTTTGAAATCCTTCGAGATTTCCAGACAACCGGGTTTATATTGGCTCAAGTGCGACTTGATTGCTATTAAAAATGCGATCGTTGCACTTGTGCTCGTATAAATTGGTCGGTTCTGTGATCAAATCCGTGTGCCTTTGATCTCCACCGTTGAATGGAAGCACAAGTTGATCAGATGGATGAAATGACTTGGTTGGAGTGTCACACGGATTCTGCCACGTCATCAGAGCCAGGTGGGCCCCATGGGTAGTTCGGACCGACCCATGGGTGGGCCCACTTTGAGCTCTGATCTCTTCCATGTGGTCCCTTGTGTCATGTATTGGAATGTGGTTGTCTGATGCCTCCATATGTGGTTCGGCCGAACCACATATGTGAGCCCCAGCTGCTGCATTTTGTCCTGTTTTGATCTTCCCTGCATTCACAAGCTAAGAGTACAAGTGGAACTCATTATTGATAAAATATGCTCATGTTATGTTTATTCTCCCTTGAATCCGAGGCCTGTTGACAGTGTTTGAATGTGGAATATTATGGTATATCCACTGTCAACAAGATCCCCCAAACTTAACCTTTGCTCATCCTGAGCAAATAATTAAACTTAGCTTCGGTGGATCAGGAGTTGCTACAATGTCATATTTCAATATTACCAAATGCACAACAGAATACTTCTGTTTTGAATGGAGAAATTGGCTATAAAAATTCACCCATTTTACCTTAGTCCTTTGTGGAGCTAATGACCTTCCCTTTGCCTTAGGTGGTTGAGAGACAGAACAGTTTAACTTGAGCACTACTTTTCTCATTCTTTGCAAGTTTCATACTGGAGGTTTTCAGCAATGTTTTGCAGAAGACAACTTAATGTTCCTCAAATGGTTCTCTCATGTCGTTCAAATGGTGTATGATCCCTTACCAAGGCACAAAGTAAATATTGCCTTCTTGTTATCATCCTACTAAAAATGGCTTATGTGGGGCTTAAGGTAGGAATGATAGAATATAGCATACTTACTTTGCATATGTTGTGGAGTCAAATCTTGGATCGAAAGAGAGAAGTGTCATGCCCTTAGATCAAGATGTGCAAGTGTGTGGAAAATATTATAATGCTCCTCTATTTGGAATTGTATCTCTCTCTAAATTTTAGAGACATGGCTATCATTTTTCTTTTATTTATGAGCCTAGACTTGCTCAAATTTTTCTTTCTTTTCTTTTCTATGGACTTCCTTGTGTCCATCTTTCTTCTTATTTTTATTTTGCATAGCCCTTTTTGTCTCTTCTACCATAACAACTAAGAGAGATTTTCTATCACTTTAACACATGGAGCTTTTTATTTGGTGGAAATGAAAGGCATGTGGTTGCGTACTTTTAGTGTAGAAGCAGCATATATATTTGTGGTGTGTACGTGATCTTGATCTTAGGAGCATGATAAGACTCTCAATAAGGGTCAACAAGACTTGACAACACTCAATACAAAGCAAATAGCTTGAGTGGAAGGTTTTGGACATGTGCAGCATATATGGCTACGGTAGGAATTTATCACCATTGAGGAACAACAAGGTTTTGTTTGTTTAAAATAAATCTCCAGTAATCATGCATGCTTAGAACAATACTATAGTAGCTCTTGTTTCACTATATCATATCTCACAACAACTTAGACTTAGTTCTAGCACTTAGCATCCATAAATTTTTCAGGTTCATGATGATTTAAATGTGCCAAGTAATCCATACTCAAAGAAATACTAAGTTGTACACTAGGCATTAAAGAAATATTAACAGAGCAACTATTCATCATTTCCAATGAGAAAGATTAACATGCATGAACAGAAAATATTTTTGGTGTTTTTAGTTTATTTTATTCAAGTACATTAAATGAAAAGTGATATAAAATACTGAGATAGAATTCTTACCTTGGTGGGGGAGAGAATCTCCCCGAAGCTTGCACTTTTGCAGTTGTCTCACTGAGGTGGACGTGGTGGATAGTGAGGAGGATATTGTGGTGGATATGGTCGCGGGAACTGTTTTGGCTGCTGTGGGATATATGGAGGTGGAGGTATGTTATGATGTGCATAGAGGGCAGCCCACTGTCTGCCTAGTCTGCTCCTAGAAGTTTTGGAGTTGCTGCTGGGTTTGTGCAGTGATGTTATGAATAGCGTCATGGCCAGCTCGCAGTACACCAAACTGATGTGTTAGCAACTCCATGTCATATCGATGGCTTCGCGTCCCTACATCCCTGCATAGATGAGTAAGAAAATCTAGCACTTTGTGCCCCTGACCGGTGCCCTCCTCCAGAGCTGGAGGCCTGCATGGCATTTGAGCTGCCTGCATAGGTGCTGTCATCTTCTTCGGATGATTCATTACACTGAGCAGCACGCGTTCTTGCACGGGTAGCAGGACCTGAAAAACTCTATCATTATGCTGAGCAGCACGCGTTCTTGCACGGGTAGCAGGACCTGAAAAACCATGGCATACATTATTCTTAAATCAATCTCTCTAACAGGTCTCACATCATCCCAGGGAAACAAAGTGATTCCTAGCCACCTATGCAAAAAGCGCAGTGTGGGGTTGCAAATGTGACTAGTACGTGGTTTTCCCATTCTATTTTCTCTAGTAATGTCATGCCAAAATTCAAGTTTATTAAACCTTCTAGTAGCAGATTCTAAATTTGAGGTACAGTTCATGAAGCCTAGGCAAGCACTAAGCTGGTCCCAAGTAAGATCATAAGCTTGATTAAACAGGCGAAAATAGATGTTGTCTCTAGTTGCTTTTACTGTGCACATAAATTCTAAAGTGAGACTCTTGCTACCTTGGTATCCTAGAAAAATCCTAGAATTCACCCCATCCTGTTGCAGCAAAAACATAAAAGAACTCCTCATACATACCTGTGCGTTGAAGGAGTCCTAAATCAATTACCTTGGTGTGTTCAAAGTTGCGGTTGCGGATGGAGTTGACGGACAAGAAGTTCTTGTGGAGTGACCCAAATGCCTGTTTCTTGGTCTTGTGTTCTAACATGTTCTTCCTCTTCTTCGGATTCTTCATGATCATTAGAAGGTTGTTCAACATTTCCCATGTTGTTGCTTGGCTCAGTTGCTTCAGACAAATATTCATCCCGTGACCCCGAGAGTTGTATCTCTGTCATAGGATGATGATCGTCATGATGAACTCCCGCTCAATGCTGAGCGCATTTTCTTTGCTGCGGCCTTGAATGGATTCTTCATATTTGCACAAAACAAAGACACGAACCAAACTTTGGATGTTGGGGATTAGCTTAATTGAACCTTCTTACCTGGATGATTACCTTCGTTGACTTCCTCGGGTGATGAACACTTGAAGAACAAAGATGAGAGAAGAATATTTTTGATTTTTCTTTTGGAAAGAAATGAACTTTGTTAGGAGAGGGAGAGTTTTAGAATGTCGAAGTGCTCGGCTGGTGGTTTGGTTTGAAGACTGAGCTCACGAGAATGGGGATTAAATGGAGAAGGAAAGCAGAGGGTGCAGGGCACTTGGCCTAGTTCGGCCGAACCCCTAGCTGCCTCTACTTTGTGGCACTAATTAGTAGGAGTCTTAGGTGGACTGAATGGATCAAAAGCTGAGGTGATGGAGCTCAATGGATGGGTCGGCCGAACTGTGCTCTGCCTCCTCTTGTGCCAGCAGATTGAAGAATCTATGACACATTGAAAGGGCCAAAAGCTATGGTGATAGGGAGCAACACAAGGGTTCGGCCGAACCCCTACTCACCTCCATTTGCTTTGTGCCAGGTGCTGGTGTCGATTGTGGTCTCTTCTTGCCTGGTAGAGCACTCAATTCTTCTCGATGCTTGCTCATGGGGTCCTTTCTTGGAGTGAGTGGTAAATGGAATAAAGAGGAAAGGAGGGAGCAAGGCATGACCATGGCTATTGGTTGTTTGTTCATGAGATTCTTCACGGGAGAACTTAAGTGAATGCCAAGTTTGGTTTCTTTTGATTAGTAAGAATGATTTGGTTATGAGTCTCATGAGTAGAATTAAGGAGAGAAGAAATGGGTTATGTCATGACATGAATTTTCTTTTTAAATTACTCATGCTTTGCTATGAACATTTTATTGGCATTTTATTGAAGCAAGGGATGAGAGAGAGATTCTAACTCTTAAAGTGCAAGTTGACAGTTATATGTCTCATCGCACTCTACAAGATAGCTCACATGATATTTGGGTTAGGCCGATTAGCAATGAACATGTGGGTGCATAGAAAGATCCAAGGTTGCCATGCTAGGGATTAAGATCATCATGCAAATTATTTAAGAAGTTGTCGTGCATGGGATAAGGCATGGATTCAAATGGACAAAAGGTGGCAGGTGGGGGCATCATGATGGGGTTCGGCCGACCCCACCATGGGCTCCACTTGGTGTTGATTTATTCAGAAGATTAGTTTAATGATGATTATCATGCTAAAATTATTCATCGACAGAAAAAGGTTTGGGATTAACATGCAAAAAAAAATAATTTAAACAAGTAAGGGAAGTAACATGACTTTAAATGTTAGTATACTTACCTTAATGGAAGAGCTGATCTTTTAGGTCCTTGGGGTAGGACCATTCTCTTGAGCTGGCGTGGAATTTTTCTTTGGAGGTGTCGCCGGCTGTATAACCTTTTTCTTCCATACTCGCTTGCTCTTTGCCTTTGGTTGTGATTTGGGCTTCTTAAAATCTTTTACGATAGCAAAGGCATGTATCTACCTTAGCATGATCAATGAGCACTGCTCAACCCTCGGTTGGAATTTGAATGTTTCCAGGGTCCCATTGATTGTGAATTGAATTTCTCCAGCTCCAGCATCAATATGTGCATTGGCAGTGCTGAGGAATGGTCTCCCCAAGATGAAGTGGAGTCTTCTCATCTACTTCCATGTCCAAGACCACGAAGTTCACGGGGACAAAGAATCCACGTATCTTGACGGGGATATTTTCCTGCTATCCCCACCAAGTAACGGACTGATTGATCCGCCAGCAGCAAATGTATTGATGTAGGGGACAAGATAGTATGATTGAGTTTGTCGAACACTACCTTTGGCTTGATGCTGACGCTTGCTCCCAAGTTGCATAGTGCATGCTCAAAGTATTGTGTCCCAATGGAGCAGTCAATGGTGGGACACCCAGGGTCTTTCTTCTTGGTTGGCAGTTGGTTCAATATGGCCGCGCTGCATTCCTCCGTTAATTTGACAATCTCTGTTGTAGGCAGCGGGCGCTTATTGTTGAGGATGTCTCTTAGGTACTTGGCGTAGGTTGGTACCTGCATTGCGTCAAGTAATGGAATATTCACATAAAGATGACGAATTACCTCGACGAATTTCCCTGAATTGTTCGTCGGTGGTTTGCTTCCTTGTTCTTGGAAAAGGTAGCAGCACATTGATGTCATAATATTCGTGTGGGGCTGTCTTTCCCTGGAACCTGGTGTTGTCATCAGGTGCTGGCACTTCTTCTTCTTCTTCTTCATCTTCCTTGTCTTTTCTTGCAGCCCTCCCTGCCATGTTAGGATTTTGTGGATCGCGAGTGGACTTACCTCCCCTCGTGATCACCGCATTGATATTTGAAGTATTGCAAGTATTTTTAGGAGATGAAGTAGTAGCAACAAGATGAGCTAATTGAGATTCTAACATTTTATTAGAACTTTGTTCTTTAATAGAAGAAGCGAGAGCATCCATCTTACAATTTAATGTTTCAAGGGTCTTGTCATTTTCTATCAACTTTTTAGTCATGCTTTCATTTATTTTAGCTTGATGCATGACAAGATCTTTTAATGATAACTGATTACCAAAATTTGCATTACCTTGAAACTTGGATTTCGACGCCCATCTTCCTTGTTGAGGATAATTTGAATTGTTGGTGATGGCGTCTATCTTCTCAGGATTTAATTTGGAATAAGATACACTACATACCTGATCCCATTGATGCTTGGAAGCATAATGTTGAATGGCCTCTCGGTCTTTCTTGAAATTAGCACGTTCTTCCAACCTTCTCAAGAGAAAATCCATCTTCTCAGATATTGCGTCTACTTCATGGATGGCATGTGCATTCTTCTTCTTGGATTGGAGTCGATCTTCATTCCACCCTTGATTTGTCACCATCTCTTCTATCAGATTCTTGGCTTGTGTGACATTGAGTGAAGTGAATGCTCCTCTAGCAGCGGCATCAAGGTGGCCGCAAGCTGTTGGAGTTAGCCCATGGTAAAAATCTTGAATCAGGAGCCATTCTTGAATTCCATGGTGAGGGCATTCCCGAATGTATTCCAGGAGACGTTCCCATGCTTCGGGAATCATCTCGTCCACTTGCTGTGTAAAACCTAAGATCTTTCCTCGAAGAGAGGTGGTTTTGCCCATCGGAAAGAACTTCTTGAGGAATGTATTAGCACAGCTTGTCCAATCATCCATATCTTTAGGGCAAGCATAGAACCATTGTTTTGCCTTTCCGATCAAGGAGAACAGGAAAAGGTGAAGATGGATGGCTGTCTGCTTTGACTCCTCTTATATAGATAGTGCTACACAACTCCAGAAAATTCTGGAGATGCGCAATTGCATCCTCATGGGGCTTTCCGCTGAATGGGTTGGCTTGCACCATATTGATAAGAGATGGCTTGAGCTCAAAAGTGACATCCCCCAAGCTAAGCTGCGGACCGGTGGCGACATTGTCGGCTGACGGTGCAGAATGCTCAAAGATGGTCCTTTGGGCCATAGCTTCCTTAAGTGACAGTGCTGAGCCTCCTTCCTTGAGTGGATCCAATACCAAATCGGAACCTCCGATCGGAGACTGAATGGTGTCGAGAACTCCTGATGGATGTCCCTGGATTTTCTATTGTTGTGGCTTGAAACTAAAATCCACTCATGTATGCCTTGCTTCACGATAAAGAGAAGCAGAGGCAAGGGTAAGCCCTACTATAACTAATTGATACTAATTTGATGATAGGTTCCAGATTCGATCTTATTAAAATTTCTAGGCTATGCTTTTCCCCGGCAACGGCGCTAGAAATGCTTGTTGACACTTCTTAGCACAACCACCAGAGATAGGGTGTTAGGCTATCCCAAGAGAAAGCGATTGCTAGAAATATTAATAGAAGAGATCCTGAAATCTATCTCAGCTTAGCACAACTAGTGCAAAGGGGGTAATCGTGGTATGATAGGAAGATGATGATTCAA